>PISX010006290.1:0-61298 GCA_004024625.1 Mellivora capensis
GGTGCTTGCAATAAAGCCGGTCCTCGAATGCTCGCTTGCCTTGGTGCCTTTATTCCATTCAATCAGTCTGTGATCAAACCTAACATTTGGTGCCGAAACCCGGGAGGAGATCGAGCCCCTGCGCTGGCACGGAGGCTCTCTCCTCCTCCTTCGGACTGGGACTCCGCTCTCTTCCTCTGCTCGGACTACGACCATCCTGCGGTGAGTGTTCCCTGGGTTCCAATCCCTCCCAGGATGCCCTGTCCTAATCTCGGCCGCGTCAGAGCAGGCCCTCCTCCACCACCTGGTGGCTCCCCGGTTCTGGAGGGTGTAGGAGACGTCCTCACCCCACGGTAACCCCTTCTCCTAGCTGCAACTCACCTCACGGATGAGGGGACGCCTTCCTCCGGGTCTTGAGTTGACAGGGAAGGAACCATGGGAACTTCTCAGTCCTGATTTGACCCTAAAACACCTCTGGGGTGCCTACTGGTTAACTTCCGAACGTTGGAGTTAGACCAGGACCTCCAAAGGCGACGCCTCATACATTACTGTACCGTCACCTGGCCGCAGTATCCATTAGACAATCAGTCACAATGGGCACCCGAAGGCACTTTCGATTGCCAGGTCCTTACGGACCTCGATAATCTCTGCAGACGCCAAGGCAAATGGGCTGAGGTTCCCTATGTACAGGCTTTCTGGACTCTGCGCTCTAGGCCTGAGCTCTGCTCTAGCTGTTCCACTGCTCAAGTACTCCTAGCTCGCTCTCCCCCACCAACTCTTCCTCAGGCTTCTATCAAAGACTCCACCTCAACCTCTTTATCGCCCCTCGCGGAACCTCCTGAAAGCCTTTCTAGACCCCCCCACCCCCCCGTAAGGGTTCCCCACCTGCTTCCTCCTCCTCCCTACCAGACCGTTCCCCAGCAGCCCACCCCCACACCTACTCCGCCTCCTGAAATTCCAGTCCCTACCTCCGATACACCCTCAGCGACCACTCCTCCCCTTCAGGCTCCGGAACTCCAGCAGCCTTCCAGCCCTCTCCCTTCTCCCCGGATCTCCGCCCGGACTAGGTCCAGGTTGCCTTCTCCCGACCTAGTCTGCCCCTTAAGAGAGGTTGCAGGAGCTGAAGGGGTTGTCCGGGTCCATGCGCCTTTCTCCCTCCAGGACCTTTCCCAACTCGAAAAACGCCTGGGATCATTCTCGGCTAACCCGGACAACTACATCAAAGAATTCCAATATTTAGCCCAGGCCTATGACCTCACCTGGCATGACTTACATGTTGTCCAAACTACTACCCTTACGCAGAAGAGAGGGAGCGCATCCAGGCTGCTGCCGGAGAACATGCTGATCAGGTTCACCTGACTGATGCTACAGTGCCGGTCGGGGCACAGGCGGTCCCAGCCCTGGAACCGGCATGGGACTACCAAGGCGGCCAAGATGGCCGTCGGCGCCACGACCGCATGGTACAGTGCCTTATTGCCGGCATGCGGGCAGCCTCTAACAAGGCTGTCAACTACGATAAAATTAGGGAAATTATACAGGCTCCAGATGAAAATCTGGCCATGTTCCTTAACCGACTGACTGAGGTATTAACCCAATACACGCGCCTATACCCGGCCTCCCCCCGCGGGGGCGACGGTTCTAGCCACGCATTTCATCTCCCAGTCAGCCTCAGACATTCGAAAAAAACTAAAAAAGGCTGAGGAAGGTCCCCAGACTCCCATATCAGACCTGGTGAAAATGGCCTTTAAAGTTTTTAACTCTCGCGAGGAAGCCGCTGAACTTAAACGGCATGCCAGACTCCAGCAAAAGGTCCAATTACAGACCCAAGCCTTGGTTGCAGCCCTGCGGCCAGTTGGCTCCAGGAGCCAACAGAAAAGGGGAATTAACCGCACCCCACCAGGGGCCTGCTTCAAATGCGGGGCTGAAGGCCACTGGGCCCGTCAATGCCCTAACCCAAAGGTGCCAACCTGGCCATGCCCTCTCTGCTGTTTGATGGGCTATTGGAAATCCGACTGCCCCAGTCTCGGCGCCTCAACGCGGGGGAAGACCCGAGACGGGAAGTCCGGCCCTTCAATTGCTCGGGTTGGAGGACAACTGACGGAGCCCGGACTCAGCCACCCCCCTCACCCAGGCCGAGCCCAGGGTTTTGCTCCAGGTAGCGGGTAAGTCCATTTCCTCTCTCCTGGACATGGGGGCTACCTACTCTGTTCTTCCTTCCTACGCGAGACAGACTCAATCCTCACCGGTTGCTGTTGTGGGAATCGATGAAAATTCCTCCAATCCTAGGGCCACCCCTTCCCTTAATTGCAGCCTGGACAGGTTTCCCTTCTCCTACTCATTCCTGGTAATTCCCTCATGCCCAGTGCCTCTACTGGGAAGGGATATCCTTCACAAGCTGGGAGCAACTGTCCAGTTGTCTCCCTCTCCTCCCTCCTCACCCTCAACTCGTCTCATCCTATATCTCTCCACACCCCCCACTCCTACCCCCAATCAATTACTCTCCTTCCTTGGGCTGGTCGGTTTCTTTAGACACCGGATTCCAAACTTCTCTATCCTGGCCCGCCCTCTATATCAGGCGGCCAAGGACACTCCCCACAGCCCCCTCAGTGAACCCTCCTCGATTCACCGCCTGTTTTCCAAACTGAGGGACTGCCTCACCACTGGGCTGGTACTGGCATTACCGGACCCTTCAAAAAACCCTTTCACCTTTACACTGATGAGCAGTCAGGGTCGGCCACTGGCCTTTTGGCCCAGCCGGTGGGCCCCACTTATCGGACTGTAGCCTACCTATCCAAACAACTGGACAGTACCACCCACGGACGGCAACCTTGCCTCTGAGCACTGGCGGCTGCAGCCTCCCTGACCAAGGAAGCCCTTAAGCTAACTATGGGACAGTCCCTGGTAGTCTATTCCCCCCATCGACTTGGGGACCTCCTTGGTCACCAATCCTTAGCCCATTTAACCCCCTCTCATCTCCAACTCTTCCACCTCTTATTCATCGAAAACCCTCAGGTCTCAGTCTCTACCTCTTTCCGCTTAAATCCGGCTACTCTGTTGCCTATACCCTCGTCTACCCCCGAACCCGCCCACTCCTGCCCCCAACTCATAGAAAGTTTCACCCCACCTCATCCCGGGCTCTCCAATAGGCCACTTGCCAACCCCGACCGTGTACTCTTTGTAGACGGCAGTTCCCTCTTAGCTGCAGATGGACAGAGGCACGCCGCCTATGCTACAGTCACATTAGAATCAGTCGTTGAGGCAGCTCCCCTCCCAAGTGGGACTACGTCCCAAAGGGCGGAACTCATAGCCCTCACTAGGGCACTACATCTGTCCAAAGGACAACGGGTCACCATACTCAGAAAAAAGAGACCCAAGCCCTTCACGCCCAGGGGGAAAAACAGGAGATAAAGGATGGGTCTACATTCAGAGTAAAATCGCCCTCTGGAAGAACTGGGCCACTCCCTGATCTCTGATATCCACCAATCTCTCCATATCGGCCCAAAAGCCAGTTCCTTCAGCCCTTGTTCTACCATCCCTCTTTACTCAAGGTAATTGAGGCTGTCCATAGGGCATGTAAAACCTGCTCGGCCGTAAATGCACAAGGAGGAATCCGCAGCCGGGGCCTAACCATCAGCTCTGAGGCCATCAGCCCGGGGAAGACTGGCAGCTGGACTTCACTCACATGCCCCGCCATAAAACCTTTCGTTATCTACTGACTTTGGTTGATACTATTACAGGATGGATTGAGGTGTATCCCACAGCCAGAGAGACTGCAGATGTGGTGGCCACAATCCTCATCGAGCACATCATCCCGAGGTTTGGGTTACCCCGAACCCTACAGCCGGACAACAGGCCGGCATTTATCTCCAGCATGACCCAACAGGTGGCTGAAAGCCTCAACATTACCTGGAAGCTGCACATCCCCTACCACCCTCAGTCTTCAGGTAAGGTGGAAAGGGCCAATGGGCTACTTAAGATTCAACTCACTAAACTTACCCTGGAGACTCACCTTTCGTGGCCCACACTGTTACTTCTAGGTCTCACCAGACTCCGGGCATCCCCCCGAGGACCATCAGGTTTGAGTCCCTTTGAGTTACTGTATGGTCAGTCCTTTCTTATAGACCACAACCTCCTGGCCATTCCTCCACCTCTTTTATCCTATCTGCCTTACCTTACCCTCCTCCGGGCTCTCTTGAGAGCCCACGCCGATGCTGTCATTCCAGCCCCGGACAATGCCTCGGGAGGAAGCCTCCCCACGAGATTTATCCCCAGGGGACCAGGTCCTTCTCAGAAATCTGCGGCCAGGCTCCCTGCAGACCCAATGGACCGGGCCCCACACAGTCATCCTCACCACCCCAACCACGGCAAAATTGCTGGGACATACCACATGGGTACACATCAACAACCTTAAGCGAACACCCACAGGCGCTGGGATAACTACTGGAGTTGCGACCGGAGCGGCGGGGGTGGGAACTTCCATATAAACTCTCCCAAGCTCTCAACGAAGACATGGAGCGGATCGCTGATTCTCTCACGGCCCTACAGACTCAAGTCACCAGCTTGGCGGCCGTCGCCTTACAGAATCGGCAGGCCCTTGATCTCTTAACCACCGAAAAGGGTGGAACCTGCCTATTCCTAAACGAACAATGTTGCTACTTTGTTAATCAATCAGGTATAGTCACTTCCAAGGTCAAAGAACTCTGGGATCAGATCCAGACAAGGCGCCAGGGTATGTCTTTCTGGGGCTCGGACCCCCACACTTGGGTAACATGGCTCCTCCCTCTGGTGGGACCTAATCCCACCTCCTTATGCCTAATCCTCCTCCTTATATCTGTCACCCCCTGCCTGTTTCGATGTTTTCAGGAACATCTACAGGAACTCACACAGGTATCCGTGAACCAGTTTCTACTCCAGCCCTACTCTCACCTGCCCACTTCCGACTACCCCATGACGTCGCTCCACTGTCAGCAGGAAGTAGCCAGAATAGAGTCAACACCCCCAACACCATTATATAAAAAAGAAAACGGTTGGAATGTTGGGGTCAGGCGAGAGAGGGGAGAACCATTCAAAATGACGGACACCATCTCCTAAGATGGCCGCGGTTCCCGCCATCACCCTCCTGCGACAACGACCACGTCAGACCTGGGAAACAAACTCAAAGGGCAGACCAAAACCTTTCTCTTCCCACTGACGAACCAATGAGGAACCCCGCAGCTGAATTCGGCCCTTATTAGGAAAACTCGACAAGGTCTCAGTACCTCCTCTTCGGACTTCCCCAGCAGAACCCCATATTGCCCCTACCTCTTTGCTTCACGTGCGACTTCCCGACTCTCTTTCCCCCAGAGTCGAGGAACCTCGCCCGAGGGTGCTTGCAATAAAGCCAGTCCTCGAATGCTCGCTTGCCTTGGTGCCTTTATTCCATTCAATCGGTCTGTGATCAAACCTAACAACCAGTAATATTTAAAACATTAAGCGACACAACATTACAACCTTTCAGTTCATCTAGTCCCATGTTACTAATTCTGGTTTAGTCCAAATGCAGCTTTTACTTCTGGAAATTCTTACCCATTTCGGTTCCCAGGATTTTAAACATATCAAAGACCTGTATTTGTCCCGAAAGTCCTCCCGTATGAATTTCCTTTAAGGCGGAAGTCATCTTACAACAGAATTAAAACAATTACAAAAGACAAAAACTCAGAATAGATATGGTTAAATATCAAGTGATGATCCTTATCAAAACATTAAAATGTTTTTAGGAAATGTATAGAACCTCTAGAGTAGTTACAGCATTTACCCAAATGTAACCCAAGGTTTATCATTAGTTTAGCAGTACTCCCTGAGTAACTTAGCATATCAAGGAAAAGCCTTATGAGTCAAAGAGATCTCATTTACAATTTTGAATGGGCAAAGAGAAAATCATTTACATTTTCTTAACAGCAGATCAATTAATCTAAGAAAACTCTGTCCTTTTAAACAGAGAGAATTTCAGTCTTATACCAATGTACCTTTAAAACCCATTCATTTCAATCTTAGTCCGTCATGACCATCCTAAACTCCATTCCAAAGATTTCCCTTCTCAAACCTTCTACAACTTTCCTTTGCACTCAGGTTTGTCCCAAGTCATTTCCTTCCAAACAACCATCTCATTTAGGACAAAATTACCTTCTTTTACCTTCAACAAAATGTACTCCCATTCCTTAAATCTTTCTTACATATCTCCTACTTTCCTACGTACAGAGTTGCTTCCTTTATTTCCATCAGTCTTACAGTTGGCAGAATTTTGTACTTTTAGAAACACCTTAACCTCTAGTTAGTTATTAATCAATTGTGAACAGTTATAACAGAATTCTTTAGATGCCAAATTATGAATCAGTTAAGCACAAAACATGTTTACAAAACAGATTTAAATATTCTTATTTTCTTTGCCGTAAGAAGCCAAAAGCACAAACCTACATTCAGTACTCAATGCTTTGGCACTTTATCCTATCTAGAAAAGACCTAGATGTCTAACAAATTTAATTCCATTTGTCACCCAAGCAAAACTTTAAACTTTTAGGTTACCAAAGACTTTGAAAGCTATCTTTAACAATTGCCCATTAAAACTTTGAGACAGGGCACCTGGGTGGCTCAGTGGGTTAAAGCCTCTGCCTTTGGCTCAGGTCATGATCCCAGGGTCCCGGGATCGAGTCCCACCCCAGCAACTGCTTGGGAATATTCCTTAAAGTCTCCGTCTCAAGTTAGACTAACCCCAGTTGGCTCCAGTTATAGCCCTTAACACTCTAAACAAGTGAGGGAGAAGCCCCACATCTATTAGGAGGAATGGAGAGATGAAAGTCAGAGTCCCCTTTGCTAGGGATGGCCCAGAAACCTGGGTTTACTGGAAAGCTTATTCTGCAAAAGGCCCTTAGATCAGGGTCCTGGTGTAGAGCAATGAAGGTATAGCTTTAAGTAGTTAGTAGAAGACACTGACAAGAAACAGTAAAGACTGAAATCCATCCTGGTCTATGCGACATTCCAACACATGTGGTCCTTACAGCCACCTTCCCTAGGAAATGTCTTGGGTCGCATTTTAATTCAATCAGGTACTGGTTTTGACTGGCTCCCAGTGGAGGTCCTGCGGCCAGAAGTGGGTAGACCAGGGATGTGGAGGGGATCACATTAGAGTCTTAAGATTGGCAGCCATCCTGGTGACTTAGGTGGCTGGCCCATGCCTAAGAGAGATAACTTTATATAAGAACAGAAACAGAGGGCATCATGTTTCTGGATCTTATTACCATTCTCGGCCCCCTAGAGACACTCGCCAGTGGGGATTTTCTCGGTCCCCTAGTGGCGAGCGACACAACAGGCAACAATGAGACAAGACAAAGACAACCGCAGACCCAGTAGCTCTCCCGGGGCCATCCAACATTAAAGGATGGCCATTCAGACATGCAGAAAAGAAACTTTCCCTTTCGTACGTCCGTGCTCAGGTTATGAGCTCTTTCCCTAACGTCCAAGAAGTGGTCAATCATCAGAGACAGGAGTTGTCTGCGTCTGTCCCATCATGTCCTCAGTCCACAACAAGAAAAATACACTTACGACAATTAACAAGAACACACTCATAAAGACAAATGATCTGGTGCGGCTGCGAAGACAAAACTGGAAGGAAGTTAAGGGAGAATCCAGCCATAACGGCAGCTGGCTCTCTTCACAGATGAGGACCTCGTCCCCTGGGCCCGACAATGATGGCAGTCCAGCCTCCAGACATGGGCCCGACTGTACCAGCAGCCGAGCCTCCCGACATGGACCCGACCGCAACAGCAGCTGAGCCTCCAGACGGGGGCAGAGGGATATCTCCCAAGACCCCCCATTCGACGGCCCGCCACGCGTCTGCTTGAGCCAATGTCGACTACAGATACAGGCCCAACTGCAACAGCAGCCAAGCCTCCAGATTGGAATTCCTACAGGTTAAAAAAAAAAAAAAAAAGAAGAAGAAGAAAAAAGAAAATGCAGAGTGGCGCTCCCAAAGTATGCACGCAAATAGATGAAAACGAGTGCACTCACCAGCCGGCACAAGACCCTCTGGGGTTGGGGTCCTGGGAATCTCCCAGATCTCGGTGGGACCTCCAAATGTTATGCCCAAGTTTTTGCATCGGAGAGACCACCAAGGAGCCAAGCATCGATACAATCAACACGAGGGTTTACTCGATGAGCTTACGCTTGGTGCCAAGTATACCTTGGGGCCAAGTATACCCGAAACAGCAGAGTAGAGACTTGGACCCCGAGCTTAGTTAAGGCAGGGGTATTTATGGGTTCCTGTTACCAAAGCAGGGTGGGGCTTCCTGGAACCAAAACAGGGTGGGATTACTAAAGCAGGGTGGGGGAAAGTTCAGCCCTTGGGCACAGGGGTCTAAGATGGCTGCCAGAGGTAAGATGGCTGTACCTATGCTAAGGCTAAACCTGAAGTGGGATGGCCTTGATTTTTCTCGGCCTCCACATGTATGACTATTACTCAGCAATCAAAAAGAATGAAATCTTTCCAATGGCAAAGACATAAATAGAACTAGAGTGTATTATGCTAAGCAAAATAAGTCAGTCAGAGAAAGACATATGATTTTACTCAAATGTGTAATTTAAGAAACAAAACATGTGAACATAGGGGAAGGGAAGGAAAAAATGTGATAAGATAAAAACAGAGAAGGAGGAAGATATAAGAGACTCTATAGTTAAGAGAAAAAACTGAGGGTTGCTGGAAAGAGGTGAGTGGGGGGATGGGCTAAATGGGTGATGAGTATTAAAGAGGGCACTTACTGGAATGAGCACTGGGTGAAATCAATGATACACTATATGTTAAATAACTTGAATTTAAATAAAATAAGAAACAAAAACATAAAGATCTAATGAATTTTCCTTATTACATTCTGGACCTTCTTGGGACCCACAATCTCCTTCTTCCTGATTTCTCCCTTTTCAAATAAGAATTTTTTTTTTAAGATTTTATTTATTTGGGGCGCCTGGGTGGCTCAGTGGGTTAAAGCCTCTGCCTTCGGCTCAGATCATGATCCCAGGGTCCTGGGATCGAGCCCTGCATGCGCTCTCTGCTCAGCAGGGAGCCTGCTTCCTCTTCTCTCTCTGCCTGCCTCTCTGTCTACTTGTGATCTCTGTCTGTCAAATAAATAAATACAATCTTAAAAAAAAAAAGATTTTATTTATTTATTTATTTATTTGACAGAGATCACAAGTAGGCAGAGAGGCAGGCAGAAAGAGGAGGGGAAGAAGATTCCCCGCTGATCAGAAAGTCTGATGCTGGGCTCCATGCCAGGACCCGGGGATCACGACCTGAGCCCAAGGCAGAGGCTTTAACCCACTGAGCCACCCAGGCACCCCTCAAATAGGAATGTTTAATTTATGTCTGTCCTGATTTTGTATTTTGGAGGCACATAAGATTTTTGGTTTCATAGGCTCATAGTTAGAGTGGAAATTTACCTCAGAGTCTCACCCATACCTGATTTAGATTGTATTCATGAGACTGGACTTTGTTAATGCTAGAATGAGGTCTTTGGAGCTGTTGGGATGAGATGAAAATATTAAGTATGCAATAAGAATCTGACTTTGGGGGACTAGGGATAGAATGCTACAGACTGGATTGTGTCTCCCCAAATTTCATATGCTGAAGCCTTAACCTCCAGTGTGACTGCATTTGGTAATAGGACCTATCAGGAGGCAATTAAGATTAAATGAAGACATGGGGGGGGGGTCTGGTTCAATAGGAAGAGACACCAGAGAACTCTTCCTTCTTTCTTTCAGTCATATAAAGACACAACAAGAAAACAATTTGTAAACCAGGACAAGAGCCTTACTAGAAACTCAGTCTGCTAACACCTTGATCTTGGACTACTCAGTTTTCAGAATTATGGGAAATAAATCGGTTATTTAAGCTATCCAGTCTACAGTATTTTATTATGGCAGTCTAAGCAGGCTAATGCACATAATACACCTAATAGCACATTTCCACCTTGTATGTACTGATACACCAACAACACTACAATAATACCACCTCTGCATATGAAAATCTCATACAGCACACATGCTTCTGTTTAAAGTCAGAAAGTGAGATTTCTGTTATTATTTCTTGGGTACATGTTAGTTCTCTTCTAAAAACCTTAGTGTTTGGGACACCTGGGTGGCTCAGTCAGTTAAGTGGTTGCCTTCGGCTCAGGTCATGATCCCAGGGTCCTGAGATAGAGTCCCGCACCTGGCTCCTTGTTTGGCAGGGAGCCTGCTTCTCTCCCCCTCTCCTTGCCACTCTGCCAAATAAATAAATAAATAAATAAAATCTTTTATTTATGAAATAAATATAAATAAATTAATAAAATATTTTTTAAAAGAAAAAAGAAAATCCTTAGTGTTTTAAATTTCAGGTCTAAATTTCTCTTGAGGTAACATTTTATATATGTTATGAGATAGATATCATTTTCTATTTCATGTTTAAGTTAGTTTCCAGATTGACCTAAATTCATTTATTGAGAAAACTATCTTCAATATTCTGAAGTGCCATAGTTGTTATGAATCAAATACCCTTGTGTGGGGGTCTTTTTCTGAACTCTTTATTTGATTTTTTATGATTGCACCAATAGTCACTGTGTTAATTACAGTAGCCTTGATATACATTTTGATATCTGGTAAAAGGAACTCTTCCAACTTTGTCTCTCTACTGCAAGGTTACCTGATTATATTTGGTTATTAGCATTTGCATATGCATTTCAGATTCACCCTTGCAAGTTGTACACACACACAAACAAGCATTTTGACTAAGTTTCTAACTAATCCATAGATAAAATTTCTAAATATTAAATTTACTAAAATATTGAGTCTCCCACTCTTTTATCATGGAATATCTCTCTGTTTAGGACTTCCTAAATTTCTCTCAAACATAGTTTGATTTCTATGTACATATTTTTTGATTTATTCATAGAATATTTCAAATATTCAAATTCTCTTTTAATTTGATAAATTATTAAATTTATTTACTACCATTCGATATAGAAATGTAAAGATACACTTGATTTTTGCATACTGACATTGTATCCAATGGCTTTAGTACCTTCATTAATTTGAATAGTTCAATTGCATTTTATTTTTTTTTATTTTTATTTTTTTAAAGATTTTATTTATTTATTTGACAGACAGAGATCACAAGTAGGCAGAGAGGCAGGCAGAGAGAGAGGAAGGGAAGCAGGCTCCCTGCTGAGCAGAGAGCCCGATGCGGGGCTCGATCCCAGGACCCTGGGATCATGACCTGAGCCGAAGGCAGAGGCTTTAACCCACTGAGCCACCCAGGCGCCCCTCAATTGCATTTTAAATTTTCTGTTGTCCTGTTATCAACTCATTTCCAATTAAAACAAATTTTATTTCTGTACTTGATTCATTATATTAGCTAGGATCTGAGAAAATATATAAATAAAATAATATAAATACAAATAAATATAAATGCTGGTTGATGGCATTGTAGACTTATTCTTGGTTTTAAAGAGGAAAATTTGTACACTTAAATATTAAATATGACATTTATCTAAGGTTTTTTAAGAGATTCCCTTTGTCACTCAAAGAAATTACTTTCTATTCTTAGTGTCCTAAGAATTTTATCATAAACATATATTGTTTTAAAAGAAAAATATGGACTTGGGGGGGACCTTATTTTTTTTTTTCTTTAATGTACTAATGCCAGTATTTGCAATAATTAATTTTTAGATCATTCTTTGAAACCTCTTTATTATAAGTGTTCTTAAATATTTCTGTGCATTACAGAATGGATATAACATTCATTCACTGATATACTACTGTTTTAAATGCAGCTTGCAGGCAACATTCTTCAAAACATATTTACTGCAAGTGTTCTCAAACAGTTCTCTACATGATGGGGCGCCTGGGGCTCAGTTGTTAAGCCTCTGCCTTCGGCTCAGGTCATGATCTTGGGGTTCTGGGACTGAGCCCCGCATCAGGCTCTCTGCTCGGCAGGGAGCCTGCTCCCCCTTCCCCTGCCCACACCGGCTGCCTCTCTGCCTACTTATGATCTCTGTCTGTCAAATAAATAAAATCTTAAAAAAGAAAACAAAACAGTTCTCTGCATGCATTTCAGAGTTGGCTCTAAACACAGCATGCCAATTGTGTTTTTAGAAATATCTTAATTACAACAGCTCTTAACGCTAACCTACATGCACTTCAGTATGAGCATAAGTTCTACACACTAATATCACTGTTCTCAACGCAGCTTACATGCAGCATCTTAGAAAAATCTTTATTACAGTTGTTCTTAAAAAGTTTTCTCCATGCTTTACAGAACGGCTGTGCATTTCTTTCACTGATATAACGCTATATTAAATGCAGCTTGCAGTTAGAGTTCTGAGCAACATGTGTGTGTGTGTATGCCAATCAGCTGTTTTTTTTTTTAAACTGAAACACACTTAACATATTGACCATTATATTAGTTTCCAATGAATAACATCCTGCTTTGATATTTATGTTGCAAAATGATCAAAATAAGTCTAGTTAAGGTCCATCAACACACACACACACACACACACACACAAAATCCATCAGCACAAACATTTATAATATTTTTTCTTGTTATGAGAACTTTAAGATCTAGTCTCTTACCAACTTTCAAATATACAATACAGTATTCCAGTATTATTAACTAAGGTCACCACCTTGTACATTATATTCCCAGGACTTATTTACTTTGTAAATGGATGCTTGTACCTTTTGACCACCTTCATCCACTGCTCACTGCCCACCCCCTGCCTCTACCAACCACCAACCTTCTCTCTGTATCTATGAACTTTTGAAAACTGACTTTCAAATATAGATCTCAAATCATGAGAATTAACCCTATATATTATCCTTTTATAGATCACTGGACTTCATTTTTAATTTTCTATTAATTTGAATCAAAGTTATGAGCAACAGGGGTCTGTAATGTTTATTCTTACATATTTAGTGAGATTTGTTGTGAATATATCTGGCGTGGAGTTTTATAAGAGGGCTTTTAATTACATGACTTTACTTTTAAAAGCTGTGTTTTCTAGGAAGTTTACTATTTCAACTATATTTTCATATTTAATGACCTAAAGTTGTTCATGGTATCTTTTTTATAATCTCCTTAAAGTACATATGAACGGTAAGAATATCATTGTTTTTCATTCTTGATATTGGTTAGTTGAGTAATCCCCCCTTTTTTTGTTTTTGTTTTTAGTGAAGCACACCAGAGGTTTATCACATTACCTTTTTTTAAAAATTTTATTTATTTATTTGACAGAGAGAGACCACAAGCAGGGGGAGCAGCAGGCAGAGGGAGAGGGAGAAGCAGGCTTCCTGATGACCAGGGAGCCTGATGTGGGGCTCCATCCCAAGACCCTGGATCATAACCTAAGCCAAAGACAGAGGCTTAACTGAGCCACCCAGGTGTCCCCATGCTAATAATCCTATTAAAGAATCAACTTTTGGCTACTCTTGTTATGTTTGTTTTATTAATTTCTATTCTCATTTTTGTTATTTTCTTCATCTATTTTGGTTAAATTTGTTGTCATTTTATTGCAATTACCCGAAGAGAGTGATTATATCAGAAATAACCAGACTTTCTCATTTTCTAGAATTTCCTCTAAGGAGCATTGATTTCTATGAAGCAAAAACATTTTTTACATAGGCACCTTTGTTAGTAATCAAATCATAGTACGTTCTGATTTACTTTGTGATTTTTTTTTCTTGAATTTTGGGTTTTTGGAAATATAGTTATTAATATTTCAATATAGAAATGATTTTCTAGTTATATTTTATTATTCATTTCTGGCTCAAATTTATTTTGGAGTCAGGAAATATATTCTGAATGATTTCAATCCTTTGAAATTATTGAGGCATCCTCTAGACCCAATATGTTGTTAATTGTCATAAATGCCTGGTGTGTAATTTTCACATGTTAAATTTGATGGATATAGTGTGTTTATAAACATCTATTTGGTCAATATATTAACCGCATATCAAAATCTCTAAAACCTTGCATATTTTTTACTCTTCAGCTTATTCAATCAATCACATCCCTGCTCTCTAGTGGCCAGAAATATTAATGTGCTTTCTTATGTGGTATGTGGTAGACAAATAACATTGTCTGGTCAGGTAGGTACAATTGTTCACAATTCTCTTTAAAACTGCTTAAATGGGGGGGGGGTGCCTGGGTGGCTCAGCGGGTTAAAGCCTCTACCTTTGGCTCAGGTCATGATCCCGGTGTCCTGGAATCGAGCCCCGCATCAGGCTCTCTGCTGAGAGGAGAGCCTGCTTCCCTTCCTCTCTCTCTGCCTGCCTCTCTGCTTAATTGTGATCTCTGTCTGTCAAATAAATAAATAAAATCTTTTAAAAAAACTGTTTAAATGTTTTGGAGGAGGAAAGAAACAGGGTAAGAAACATGGAAAACAGCGAGTATTTTTTTTTATTTTTGTTTTTAAAAATAAAAAGCATTCCTCCAAGGAGCCAAAAGTTAGATGAATTCTCTTCTTTTATCCTTATGGCCATGGTTTGTAGGTCTGAGTGTGTATGGCATGGTGACTATGTCTTCTTCCAAAAATGGATGGAGGCAATAGGACTCCAACATTACTCTGTGATATCCTTCCCCCCTCATCTCTTTTTGTTGCCTTTTTAAAATTATTTTGGAACTTCTGGAAATGAAGCTGCTTCTCTCCTTATTTATATAGTTAAGGCTATAAATTTTACCTCTAAGCATAGCTTTCAGGGCATCCTAAATATTTTAATGTGCCATAATCTCACTGTTGTTCAAGTGAAGGTATTTTCCAATTTTCTTTGAGATTTCTTTCATAGTTTGTGGGTCATTTAGGCTACATAATGTTCTGTCTTGGGTTTGGTCCCTCAAACACTTACCACATTAGTTGTTTCCTAAGTACCTCAAGAACTTATTTCATGTATTTTTTCCATTTCTATCATTGTTGTAGATGGAAAGATTAGCCTTATATAAAATACTTAATCTGGATAGAAATTGAAGTTTAAGTATATTTTAGATCTGTAAAATCAATATGAAAATAACAAAATTCTGCTAATATATACACATACCTGAATTCCTGGTGCTTGTGGAAAGCACCCAAAAATTTCTTGAAATTTTCAGTGCTTTATTCTGATATAGATAATTCAGTTTAATATTATCATTAGAGCAATTTTATGATATTATAATTTATGAGGGGACAAAAATACTGCACAAAGTTACCTAAAACTGAACTTCCAAAAATTTTTTTCTTAAATTTCATCTAGCTTTAAAGCTTGACTTTTTTTCACCTTATTGAAGTATAATTGATATATAAAACACAGCACATAATTAATGTATACAATTTGGTGAGTTTGAATTCTGAACTACAGTTGGCAAAAACTGCCTCTGTCAACTTCAAAATCAGTTTGCCTTTCATACTGATAGGCAATAAATATTCATTCATTATCTCTCCTGTGTCCAGAACCTCCAAGGATCCTATAGCCATACTACTGCTGTATCCAGTTAGCAGAAAACATATTGATGTGGTTAGATACTTTAATTGCAGAATACTTTGAATGCTTTTAAAATTTAAAATCTGTTAATTAACATATAGTGTTACTAGTTTCAGAAGTAGAGTTCAGTGGTTCATCAGTTGCATATAATACCTAGTCCTCATCGCATCAAGTGCCCTCCTTAATGCCCATCACCCAGTTACCCCATCTCCCCCCACCTTCCCTCCTGCAACCCTCAGTTTGTTTCCTAGAGTTAAGAATCTCTTATAGTTTGTCTCCCTCTCTGATTTCTTTAATTTTTTAAAAACAGAAGATAATTTTTAAATTATCTGTAAAAAAGATATTTTTAAATATCTGTTTAAAAATCTGTTAAAATTATCTGTTAAAATATAAATTTTAAAATATATATAAATAAAAATATTTATTTTTATTTATATATATTTATATATATATATATATAAAATATAAAAATAAAAATTATCTGTTAAAAAAATCTGTTTAAAAACAGAAGAGGAAATCTTAAAGACTGTCCCTTGTAATAAGTATTGCTCCAGTCATTTTATAAGAATTATCTCCTTAAATACAACAAATCTGTGAGCTAATCACTAATATTATTATGTCTGTTATTATTTCTGTCATTTGTCAAATGAGGTAAAAAAGGGTGATTAATTTGCCCAAGATAAATCCCTCAGAAAGTTGTGTATTCGAGATTTGAACTCTTGATCCCTGATTCCAGACCCTTGTTTTAATTCCCATCTCCACAGTAGTACCTAAATGTTGGACCTGAAGCAGTTGTGTTTGCTGAAGGAAATTACTTTGAGACAATCATGTGTCTTTTAAATATGGACATTATCAGGTACGTGGGGCTGAGGCCAGCAGGTCTGAGTTACTTGGAATAAAAGTCTGTGGGGCCTCCTGAATTTTTTCTATCTGTCCCTGTATTATTTTATCTGCCTCTGGGGCTTTTGTTAGGCTGCTTGGACTGTGCCTCAGCCCTGCAGTGCTATAAACCACCTCCCCCCATGTCATTCTGTGTCCCAAGTGCTTAGCAGGGCCTGTTCAAGTGGAACCATTGTTTTCATTCATTCCACTTGGACATTCAAATCCTGACCTGCCAGGAGCTCCTGCACTGCCCTGAAGACTGCTGTATGCACAAGTTGGTCTCGGATCCCAGTCCTGAGGCCCTGCTCTCAGCTGAACCAAATGACTAGAGACATGATGAGATGTGTATCTCAGGAAATGTGTGAAAACAGCAGGGATTAAAAGTTTAAAAAAAAAGATTAAAAGAAAAAAAACAGGGCAAAATAGGACAAAACAGGACTATGACAGAGAAAATTCTCTGAGAATAGATATGGGACTGAGATGGGAAGTATTTACTTATTCTTTCTACATGCATGGCCCCATTTCAAGTTATTCGATCTCATATATTTAAAATCATGCAGTACAATTTTAGTTTCTAATAGCACATATGGAATACTTGCACTATAAAACTAGAAAATATAATTCACTATGAGATGGGAGGACATGAACAGAATTGGGAGCCACACAGGTAGGGGCCTGAAAACAAAGGCTGCCCTATGACAGCTGCATAAGCTTGGACAGGTTAGAAAATCTCTGTTCCCTCCTGTGTAAGGGAGGAGATTGCACATTCAAATATTACTTAGAACTTCACTGTCCAATGTAGTAGTTATTATCCCTATACAGCTATTTAAACTAAATTTAAAATTAAATTTGGTCCCTCAGTCAATCTAGCCACATTTCAAGTGCTCAAGAGCCACATGGGGCTTGGGGAACCTGCGTCGCTCTGTCAGTTGAGCAGCTAACTTTTGATTTAGCTCAGGTCATGATCTTAGGGTCATGAGATTGAGCCCTGTGGTGAAGCCTGCTTAAGATTCTTTTTCATCCTTTCTTTCTCTGCCCCTCCCCCATTTGTGCTGTGCTCCCTGTCTTTAAAAAAAGAAAGAAAGAAAGAAAGAAAGAAAGAGGGAAAAGGAAAGAAAGAAAAAAGAGTCATGTGGGGCCAACAGCTATCAAACTAGAATACTGAACAACACATGCATGAAATCATCACAGAACATTCTAATGGACAGTGCTGGTCTATAAAAAGTGGATCAAATATAAATTAAACACAGTGCTGGCAACATATTACCTTTTAACAAAATAATAATTCAAGGTTCTTTTGTTTGTGGATCTGTAAAAAGCCTGATATATACATGCCCTCCTTAATAACCACCACCAGGCTTGTATTGCATGGAGCACCGGGTGTGGTGCATAAACAATGAATCTTGAAACACTGAAAAAATAAAATTAATTTTTAAAAAAGCTGATATATAAACCCACTATTTATGATCTAAGTTGTTTTCTTGTGAAAATCTTTGAGGCTGCCAAAGAAATATCCACCAACCAAAGCATTTATGAGAGGAAAGAGAATGCAAGTTAGACTTTGGAAGAACTGGCATCCCCAATACAAAACTCAGTAACTATACAAAAGAAAAAAAAATCAAAATCACCAAGACTTCCTACAGTCATGGTGGAAAACAGCAATATTCTCATAATTACCAAATTAGAAAAAAGTTTACCTTTTGAAAATAATGAGCTTAGCTTCTATGCCATAAGAGTATCCCCTGATTTCTTTAAATCTTCCTAAATAAAACATGATTTTAATTTCTACAACTTTATTTAGTTTGACTTCTGGGGCAGACAACTTTTTATGTTGTTATAAATGTTATGAATTTTAAATGTTTAAGTGTTATTTAACTTAAATGGAAATACAACAGTTTGATATATTGTATTTCTATCAATGCCCTTGCTAAATGTGCTTATTAAACCTAATGGTTTATCAGTAATTTTTTTCTCAACTTTTTGCTGTCTCCTACTAATAATTCTTTTACAATTATAATATCTTTTATTTCTTTGCTTGCCTTATGGCACTGGCTAAAACTGACAACAATATAGAACTTTTTGCCTATTTATTTCACATGGAAAGTTTTAAAATCTTTCATTTAGGGAATAATTTTTAATTACAGATTTAATTTCTTTAACAGGCTAGTATTTGTTTCTTTTTTCTGCTCCTATTTTTAATAATAGATGTGGCTTTAGAAATAAGACTATTTTGTATAAATTTTCACACTTAATGACTAAACCTTGTTTCTCATATCTTCTCATGATTTTTCATGTCTGTTATTAATGTAGAGATACCACTTTTTAAAATTTCTGATATTTTTGAGGCTTCATTTTTTTTAAATAAATTTAACCAGAAATTTAGGTCTCAATAATCTGTTTAAAGTATTATACTTGATTCATTACCCTTACTTAACAGGTGTGGTTTTTTTTTTTTTCTTTATTAGTTGCTTCAATCTGATTTCTGTGCTACTATACAGATTTTTCTCCCATTTTAAAATTTACGCCATAAATTCCAAGAAACTCATTCTGGCAAACAAAATCCAGTAATATATAAAATGATAAAACATTATAACACAGAAAGGTTTGTTCCTGGGGGGAGGGAATGGTAAATTAAATATCTGAAAACCTGTCAATGCAAGTAATCACATTAAGAAGATAAAGAGGAAAAACAAATTATTTCTCAATGCAGAAAGCACATGATAAAATTCAGCATACACCCGTCATAAGTACTCTTAGCAAAGGAGGCATTATTATTTTATTTTTAAACTCATCTACTGAAATATATTTATTTGCACAATGACAAAAAGCTCATAGAGAAAATTAAACAGCACCACTTGTGAGCAGAATGATAGAGAACACATTATGAAAGGCAGGGCTGTCACAATACCAGACAAACCTCCCTGAAAGCCCGGGGAACAAAGGGCCACCATGAGTTAAGCGGGCAAGAGAAAATAAAAGCCAGGGTCACACAGAGGGCAGTAGCTTATTAAGCTGTGTCAGGATTCTATGAAGCCTGCAGCTTCTGCAAAGTGGGAAGGGAGAATTGAAAATCACTACAAACTAAGACATCTGAAAGCACTAAAGTGGCCTCAGATCAGAAGCACTCGCTGCTAAAGCCTTCCCGGCAATGAGCATTTCCAAAGTAAGCTTGTAAGAATTTCCTGAATAAAGACTGAAAGAAATCATGTCTTGTCAACAAAAAGCTTTACACAGTGACAGTCACATGGCTAGAGTGGGGGAAAAAAAAACACACACACACACAAAGACCCAGGCAGGCATAAAACGGAATGAACAGAAAAAAAAAAAAAATTATGAAATTCATGAATGAGCCGTTCCAGCATAAACAGTGACGGGCAGGGAAGATTATGACTTTTAAAATAGGCATATATGAAAAAGCAATAAAGAACAATGTGTCTGAGCGAACGCTGGAAGAGATTAAATTAAAACCTCCGAGAGCTGTGATTACGTCCTCCGGAGAAGCCGGCGAGCGAGAGGCTTTGGGATCGGCCAGCTGGCGTGCGGAGGAGAAGCGGCAGAAGCCTGGGAAGGGGCGGGGCAGCCCCGACTGCCGAGAACAAAGGAGGTTACGGAATTACGCACACACTGTACGGACCGTACAAAATGGAGAAGATGACGTTGCCGTCACAGGAAGTGTCCGCCGCGCGGGCCCAGAGAGGAAGTAGGAACCTAAAATCACAGGAAGAGAGCCGGGGAAGGAAAAAGAGATGCACACTTCCTAGATAAGCGACACCGATGCCGGTACCGGCTCCCTAGGCCTCAAGCCGAAAGGAAGAGACACCGGAGAAGTTCCGGTACCCTTCTGGGGGTAAGAAGCTGCCATGGAAGAGCCTGCAGCTCCCTCTGAGGCCTCTGAGGCACCTGGGGCATCTGGGGGTGCCGAGGCAGCAGTGGGGGGTGCAACTGGGCCTTCCCTCCGCACGCGCCCGGTCTTCCGGCAATTTTCAGCTGCAGGTCCGGCCCCCCTCCGCACGTCACGTCTGAGGCCTGCCCAGGCTGCAGGGGGAGGGGCTGGGCTCAGTCTCCTGCCGGGCCGGAGTGGCGGCAGCTGGACGAAGCAAGTCACCTGCAGGTATTATCTGCATGGGCTTTGCAAAGAGGGGGAGAACTGTCGTTACTCTCATGACCTCTCGGGCCGGCAGGTGGCCAGGGAGGGCCCTGGTTCTGCAGACCAAGGCCCTAGCACGGCTGCGCAAACTGAGACCCTTCCTCAGGAAGTGGCGGAAGCTCCTCCTGCTGCATACTCTTGCTCCTTGCCTATGATTGGCTTGGCTGCTGAAGGGGGTTCCTTTGAAGCTGGGAGAGACAATGCAGGCCTTGCAGCTGCTGGAGGAGCAGGTGCGGAAGGCTGGGAGAATGCCATTGAGTTTGTTCCTGGGCAACCCTACCGGGGCCGCATGTTCCCTATTGTTCCCAGCGCCCCTCCACAGAGCTCAGTGACTGAGAGGGAACAGATTGCAGTGGGCAGGGGGCCGCCGCTTTGCCGGGATGCTGCAATGGGGGAGTGCTTTCGTGGGGAGAGCTGCATGTATCTCCATGGAGAGATATGCGATATGTGTGGGCGTCAGGTCTTGCACCCTCTGGATCCTGTGCAGAGGGAAGACCATATAAAGGCTTGCATTGAAGCACACGAGGAGGATATGGAACTCTCGTTTGCAGTGCAGCGAAGTATGGACAAAGTGTGTGGCATCTGCATGGAGGTTGTCTTTGAGAAAGCCAACCCCAGTGATCGCCGCTTTGGCATCCTCTCCAACTGCAACCACACCTACTGTATTAAGTGCATCCGCAGGTGGAGGACTGACAAACAGTTTGGCAACAGGATCGTCAAGTCCTGTCCACAGTGCAGGGTCACCTCCAACTTTGTCATTCCCAGTGAGTTCTGGGTGGAGGAGGAGGAAGAGAAGCAGAAACTTATTCAGCAGTACAAGGAGGCAATGAGCAACAAGACTTGCAGGTATTTTGCTGAAAGCAGGGGTTTCTGCCCATTTGGAGAGAACTGTTTTTACAAGCATGCAGACCCTGAGGGCCCGGGAGAGGATCCTCAGAGGCAGTGTGCTGGGGAATCCGGTGCTCACTGCAGTCAACTTTTGGAGCCTACTCAGGTGGGAGAGGGTGAGATGCTCTTTAAAAGCAGTAAAAAAGAGCTTGTCATGCTTCGGCTGGCTAATCTGTTGTTTAAGTGTTTTCTTTCACTGGCAGATGATGAGCTTTCTTTCTCAGAGGACCAGTGGGACTTGCTTCATTATGAGCTGGAAAATTTTTTTCAGTTTGAATCTGTGGCATTATGCTGTGGCATGTGGTCTGGTGTGCTAAGGCTCTGCCATCCGCTGTTGCTTGTTTTCTGTTTGTAGTCACATCTATCATTCACAGAGGCTATTGAAGCCATTTTTATAAAGCATCCATCGCTGTTTTCTTGTCCATCCCCATTTCAAGGTTATGGTGCTTTACTGTGGTGAACTGTAACAAAAAGTCCTTAAAGTTATTGTTTGATGCAATGAATATTACTGTAGTTTATGGTTTATTTTGTCATCTCTGTTTTCAACAGGATTGACTCAGTTCTAGTCTAGTGTTTACAGAATTTCCACACTCATTTTGAAGTCCCTCAAGAATAAATGTGACAGGGTGAAGGGAGAAGTCTTAACTGAACAAGGAGCTTTTTTGCTACTACAGCCTTAAGAAATGGACCCTGGCAGGGCCTTTGTGGTACAACTGCTCATCTTTGTTGTTTACATGTCTGTTCCTTCCCTCATGCCCCTTCAAGTGCACTCTTGAACATGTGGTTACTTTGTGGTTTTGTGTTTTACTTGACCAGAACCAGGTGTGTATGTTTACATGTTTTTATCCTGTGAAGCTTGATGTGAAAATATTTATATTTGAAATTATATATTTAATAATTATGTGTATGGATATAAATGTGTATAAAAGTTCTATCATTGAAAATACATATAAACGATACACCATCATATAATATAGTATCTGGAAGAGCTGGAAGCTGATGGTGAAAAGTTAATAGGATTTGCTGTGTGTTGAGTGTGAGGTATGTAAATAATCATTCTGTCCTTTTCACAGGCTCAGTGGTTAGCATCTAATGAAAACAGATATTCAAGTGGCTGTGGTCAGTTGTAGCAGACACAGATAAAGGATTTACAAATTAAGACATTGGTAATTCCTATGATGGCATTAATAGCTCACTGTGCTATTACACATACAGAAATTTGTGTTCTCATGCAGTTTAACACAGTATCAGTATTCCTTACAACAGCACAATCAGTCCTGAACTCAGATAAACGGTTCCTTGTATTCAATATTTTGTGTTATCTCTAGAAATTAAAAAAGGGGAGCTTTTGACAAAAGTTTTCAACATATAAGTGACAAGATTGTAAAATATAGTAGAATAACAAAAGTATTAAAAACTGTTGTAATATAAGAATGGAAAGTTTAAAAAAGTGAAATATATAAAGGGACAAAAACTAAATACAGTAGTGATCATAAGAATATTATAGCACATTACACTATCAGGTTAAATGGATATGGCTTAAAAACTAACACTCCAAGATTATCAGACTTGATTAAAATTAAAATTAAATCATAAGCTGTTTAAGATACACAGCTACAACTTAAGAATTCAGAAACATTAAAAGTCATAGCATGAAAAAATTAAGTAGCAGTCCTGTGACTTCTGCAATAGACAAAGTTGATATTAAGGATAAACACATTGCTGGAGATAAAGTTAGTATATAAACATTAAATTATAATTTACCTGGAAAATAGAATGTTTCCAATTTTGCATTCATGTAATAACACAGCATCAAATATACAAATAAATAATCAATAAGAAAAATACAAAATTTAAGTGGATAGTTTTCATGCATTTTTTTCATTAACAGAACAAGCAAATGAAGTAAATTGAACAGCACAGTTCTCACAGTTTATCTAATGTAAATGTATAATGTTCTGTATGGATTAACTGCAAAAAGTTCTTCTTTTGGCTAAGAGATGAAAATACACCAGATGCATGAGTTCCAGGAGATCCAGACTTCCTGACTATTCAGCAAAGACAGGGTACATTTACAGAGTTTGTGCCATGCACTAACACTCTCCAAAGCACAAATTTAATTCTCAGTCCAAACTTATGAAGTACTTGCCATAATTTTTCTCATAATCTTAATGAGGTAAATAAGGTAGAGAGGTTAAATTACTTGCCCCTGGCTATGACCCATAGGTTTAAATTAGTGGAACCACAAATGGACCTCAGTGGTATATTTGCAGAACACAGGCACCATGCTTCCTCTTCCCTCACCTACATGCCCAGGATCACCCGGACCAGCTGAATATTGCTAATGGTAACCTGTGTGCAGTCTTTAAGTATGAATGGTTCAGCCACATGGGACAGATAAATAAGCTCCTAAGAGAATGCGGGGGGTATGGGGCTTTGTCTTCTGTCTTACAGACTCAGAATTTCTCAGTCCCTTACTCGTAATATGCCTCAGCCTCCCAAATTTACACTGCCGCTCCCATACTACAGGATTCTCGATTTTATTGCTAAGTATTTCAGTGCATTTCACTGGCATCTTTGCCATATTTCTTCCATATTGATTCCTCTTATCCAAAGAATTCACCAGTCAAGAGGCTGTGAATGCCTCACAGTTACTTTCATGCAGGGTAAGTGATTCCAAACAAAATTCAAGCATGCTGGTTACCCTTGAGGCCACCCCAGTCATGCAGGGGAAAGAGGGCTCAGATGATCAAACAACCTAAGAAAAGGACCAGATGGGTCTCTCCCAAAGACTGTACTGACACCAAAGTCTCATGAGCTTTGAATAGTGGCTAAGCTGCTATTGGAGGGGTTTTTAAGCTGAGCTTGAAAAGCTTTGAAAACTTTGTCCTAATATACACTACCTAATGTTCTGAAATGGCATGTTTTTATTCAAATAGCATCTTGTAACAATCGTAATAAAGTTTAAGGGATACAGTAGAACAAGAATTGGCAGAAGATATAGTGGTTTTGGTGACAATGAATAGAATTAGAATCCCGACTCTGCTTCTTAACAGCCATGAAGTCTGGAACAAGATACTTAAATTTTCTATACCTCAATTTATTTTTCTAATATGAGAAGTGGGTAGAGTACCACCTATTTTGCAGGGTTGTTATGATGATCAGATGTAATCTGGACAAGGAACTTGAAACATAGATGGTATTTTTTAAGTGGCATGTGTAAAAGTAGTATTTATGTGTGTTTGTGACCTCAGAAGAGCTTGTGCAAGAATTAATACTCCACGAAGTTTTTCTCTTTGGGAATCTTTGGAACTTGTGTTAAAGTAACATTATTACTTTATGATTTTTTTGTAGCATGGGGGCACATTACCTTTATAGTTATAATTTCAAAAGGATTGAGTAATTTTTCAACAAAAGTCATTCAGTTAAAACTAAAAATGTGCTATTCTTGAAATACAGTAAGCAACAACAAAAATATGTATTATTTGTGATTGATGTCTACATGAGGAAAATAAATAAAATAATGTTGAAAAAAATGGGATTTTCTGTTCCCTCATCAGCTCATTCAGAGGTAAAATAAAGGGATGTCACTGCCATCAGGTCTGGGAAAAGTGTTCCAAGGGCTTGCTCATGAAGACAGCAGGGCCACTCCTGTTGCAGTCGGAAACAAAGAAGCTCTTGACACACAAAAGTTTGCTTTGTGAATAATTCAGAGTGTGTGATGGACCCCCACTAGGATTCTTAGGAATATGCTAACATTTTATCTAGTAAGGAGGGGTTATCTAGTATTCCTTCTGCTCTAACACATGGGAATCACTTTGTCTCATATGTCATTGAATCCATTTACTGAATTTCAAGAACTTAAAACATTTGCAGTCCATAGTTGGCATCCATATGCTTTTTTATTTTGCACTTTTGTAAACATCTTGGGGGTGTGTTTTTTCACAGTAGATGCTGAACCTCTGAACCTCAGTGTGAGATGGAGTTGGGGTGGGGATGGGTAAAGGGAGTCTTGGAAAATAACCCAGCACTAAAGCAAAAAAAAATGCATGTAAGAATTTTTGCCATAAAAATATATAGTATATTACATTTTCCAGTGTTGTATGGACACTAACAAAACAAAAAATTAACTATCAGGGGTGCCTGGGTGGTTGAGCATCTGCCTTCTGCTCAGGTCATGACCCCAGGGTCCTGGAATCGAGCCCCACATCGGGCTCCTTGCTTGGCAGAGAACCTGCTTGTCCCTCTGCCTACTTGTGTGCGCTTGCTCTCTCTCTTTCTCTCTCTCTGAAAAATATAAATAAAAAATTTAAAAAACATAACTATCATATCATAATGAAAATGTCAATTACATGAGAAATTAGTCTGGCAATATTCTCCAATGTCAATACAAGAAAATTAGACACTACCATGTGAAGCTTCTTTTATACATTTCTTTTAAAATAATTAGATGAAAGAATGAATTCAAAATAATATGGCAGGACATAAGATAATAAATAAAAAGTTATACTATAATTTGTAGGATGGTGCTGAATCTCTGCTCAGAATAAAAATAATTTTTAAATACCAATATACATTTTCTAGAAAGACAAATCACAAATAGGTATTCAAATCTGTAAATTTTAAAGAAATTGCAACATAGAGGTAAGAGAAAGAATTAAGAATGACATTAGGAGAAGGAAAGGAAAAATGATGATTGGGAAATCGGAGGGAGAGACAAACCATGAGAGACTGGACTCTGAGAAACAAGGTTCTAGAGGGGAGGTAGATGGGGGAACAGGTTGGCCGGGTGGTGGGTATTAAAGAGGGCACATATTTCATGGAGCACTGGGTATTAAATGTAAACAATGAATCTTGGAACACTATATCAAAAACTAATGACAAACTGTATGGACACTAACATAATAATAAAAATAATAAAATATATTCAATAAAATAAAAAATGATTAAAGCAAAAATTAGTGGATCAGAAAATAGAAATATAAAAATCAAAACTACCCTGATGATGACTGATGTTGAGTACCTTTTCATAAGTTTGTTAGCCATCTGTATGTCTTGTTAGAAAAATGTCTGTTTATATCTTCTTCCCATTTTAAATTTTTAATTTATTCATTTTTAGGTGTTTTGTAAGTTTTACAAGTTATTCATATATTTTATATACTCATCCTTTAGCATATATGTCATTTGCAGATATCATCTCCCATTCTGTAGGTTGCCTTTTGGTTTTGTTAATTGTTTCCTTCACTGTACAGACACTATTTATTTATTTATTTATTTATTTATTTGACACAGAGAGAGAGCACAAGCAGGAAGAGGGCAGGCAGAGGGAGAGGGAGAAGCACACTCCCCAGTGATTAGCGAATCTGATTCAGGACTCAATCCCAGGACCCTGGGATCATGACCTGAGCTGAACCAACTGAGCCACCCAGTAAAGGCACCCAGAGGCTTTTTATTTTGATGAAGTTCCAATCATTTTTGCTTCTGTTTCCCTTGCCTCAGAAGATATATCTAGTAAGAAGTTGCTACAGGTGATGTCATAGAGTTACTGCCTGTGTTCTTATTTAGGATTTTTATGATTTCAGTTCTCCTATCTAGGTCTTTAATCCATTTTGAATTTTTTTTGGATGTGTAAGAAAATTAATCGTTTCATTCATTCTTCTGCATGTTGGAGAACACCAGTTGTTTAAGAAACTTTTTTCCGTTGGATACTCTGTCCTGCTTTGTCAAAGATTAATTGACCAAATAGTTGTAGGTTCATTTCTGGGTTTTCCTTTCTGTTCTACTGATCTATGTGTCTGTTTTTTGTGCCAGTACCATACTGTTCTGATCTTTTGTAATATAACTTGAAGTCTGGGATTGTGATACCTACAGCTTTGCTTTCCTTTTTCAAGATTTCTTTGGCTTTTTGGGGCCTTTTGTGGTCCCACACAATTTTAGGATAGTTTGTTCTAGCTCTGTGAAAAAAGCTATTTGTGTTTTGATAAGGATTGCATTACATTTATAGATTGTATTGGGTAGTATATATATACTTTTTTTAATGCACACAGAAAAACACGTAACTAAGTAAATAAAGGAGATGAATGAAGAAGTTAAATAATAGAGACTAAAATATTACATATTAAGGCTGATTCGAGTTTTTGAAAACAATTTATAAAATAAACCATTATCTAAATTAAGAAAATCCGAGGAAAAATAGAAACAAAAATCACTTATACAATCATGCACATACACAGTCACGCACACACATATACACTTATCCAATAGGAAGAATTCACCACAATCTGAGATTCTTGTAAAGATATATAAGAAAAAACATTACTCAATCAGATGCCAATTAATTGCAATACCTGAGAGAAATAATAATTTTCTAGGAAAATATAATTAAGCATTTACTACAAAATACATTAAAATGTAACCTGTCATTTAACATATAATTCATAAAATATTTCATAGTATGCAGTTTAGCCTAAAAAAATAGGAATTTCATAAAACCTTCAAAGAACAAATAACTTCAGTGCTATTTTACACAATTCAAAAATTATAAAAAGGAAAAAGGGCCCTTTACATGGTTTTATTTTCTGTTTTATTTTTCCATATATATATGTATATTTACTGAGATATAATTGACATAACATTGTATAAGTGTAAAGTGTAAATTTAATTATTTGATGTAACAATATATTGCAAAATGATTGCAACAAGTCTAGTTAACATTCTTCCCCTCTCATGGGGTGAGAACTTTTAAAATCTACTCTTAGCACCTTTGAAGTATAGGATACACTATCATTAACTATAGTCACCATGTTGAGTTTTTTTTTCTTTTTTTATATTCCATGTATGAATGAGATCATATAGTTTTCTCTGTCTAATTTATTTCACATATCGTAATTATCATAATGCCTCAGGGATCATCCACAGTGTTTCAAATGGCAGAATTTTGTTTTATGGCAAGATAATATTTCACTGTATGATACAATGATTATACCAAGTGTAAAAGTGTAACCAAGATAGTACACACATACACACACACATACACACACACACTAGTGATCAAGATTATGAAAAATGAAAAGAGCAAAAAATAAATATTAGTTAAAACCAGAATAAAGTATTTCAGCATTTTTTATCCTTTTAATAAGTCAAAGAAAAGTAGTATGTAATCGTCTCCATTAACCAGGCCAAAATAAATAGATTCCCTCTCTTTTTTTTAAGATTTTTATTTATTTAATAGAGAGAGATCACAAGTAGGCAGAGAGGCAAGCAAAGAGTGGGGGAAGCAGGCTCCCTGCTGAGCAGAGAGCCCGATGTGGGGCTCGATCCCAGGACCCCGGGATCATGACCTGAGCCGAAGGCAGAGACTTAACCCACTGAGCCACCCAGGTGCCCCAGATTCCCTCTCTTTACTACCAGTTAACATTATAGTTGATCCTCAAAGAATACAGGGTTAGGGGGGCCATACCTCCTCTCTGTGAAGTGATAAATCTACTTGAAACTCCTGACTACTAAAAGCCTACTGTTGACCAGAAGCCTTACCAATAATATAAGCAGTTGATTAACACATATCACTTGTGCTATATGTATTATATACCATATTTTTAGAATAAAGTAACCTAGAGGGAAAAAAATGTTACTAAGGAAATTATAAGGAAGAGAAAATATATTTACAATACTATACTGTATTTTTTTAAAAATCCTCACATAAGTGGACCTGCACCATTCAAACCTGTGTTGTTCAAGGATCAGCTGTATTTTGAGGATAATGCAATTGAATATAAAACCAAAAAAAGAGACACAAACTTCAAATGAAAGTATAAATTTATTTCTCTGAGCAGATAATACAATATTTTATGTTGAAAATCCAAAACTGTACAGAAAATTTCAAAAGATAAAAATCTGTAAGGTGCTTAAAAATGCTAAGTTTCCGGGACGCCTGGGTGGCTCAGTGGGTTAAGGCCTCTGCCTTCGGCTCAGGTCATGATCCCAGGGTCCTGGAATGGAGTCCCACATCAGACACTCTGCTCGGCAGGGAGCCTGCTTCCCCCTCTCTCCCTGCCTGCCTCTCTGCCTACTTGTGATCTCTGTCAAATGAATAAATAAAATCTTTTAAAAAATAATAAGTTTCATGTATAAAACAACAAGCATATAGAAAATGTAATAACGTATTTTTTAATGGAAACTAATTTTAAGTAGATAGGATTAAACTTAAATCTGAAAAAAGCTGCAAAATAAAGAAAAGCTAATTGAACACATGAAGTATTCTGAAAGAGTACTTGAAGAAATAAAAATGTATGCCATAGAATTTGATAAGGCACAGACATTACCACTGTGTCATTTAATTTAATTTATGGAGTTAACAAAATCCTAATAATGTACTGCTTTGGAATAAATTTTTGTGTCCCTTCAAATTCATATATTGAAGCCCTAATCTCCAGTGTGATGGTATTTGGAATTGGGGCCTTTCTGAGGTAATTTGATCATGAGGTTGGAACCCTCAAAAGTGACATTAGTGTCCTCATGAGAGGAGATGAGAGAGACAATCTGTCTCTGTCCACAATATGAGAGTATTGCTTAGAAGATGGCCATCTTCAAACCAGAAAGAAGGTTCTCACCAAGAACCCAACCAACCATGTTGGACTTTCAGCCTCCAGAACTGTGAGCAATACATGTTTGTTGTTGAAGCCACCCAGTCTGATATTCCACTATAGTAGCCTGAAGTAAGACAGAAGTTGGTACCAAAAAATGAGGCGATGCTATAACAAACCCCTAAAAATATGGAAGCGGTTTTGGAGCTGGTAATAAGTAGAGGCTGGAAGAGTTTTGAGGTACATGTTAGAAAAACAATACATCTGTGAAGAGACTTTTTTTGGTCATTTTTTAAGTTTTATTTTTTCAGTGTTCCAAGATACATTGTTTTTGCACCAAACCCAGTGCTCCATGCAGTATGTGCCCTCCATAATACCCACCACCAGGCTCACCTCACCCCCCCATACCCTCCCCTCCAAAACCCTCAGTTTGTTTCCAGAGTCCACAGTCTCTCATGGCTCATCTCCCCCTCCAATTTCCCCCCAACTCACTTCTCTCCATCTCCCCATGTCCTTCATGTTATTCCTTATGCTCCACAAATAAGCAAAACCATATGATAATTGACTCTCTCTGCTTGACTTATTTCACTCAGCATAATCTCCTCCAGTCCCATCCATGTTGATTCAAAAGTTGGGTATTCATCCTTTCTGATGGAGGCATAATACTCCATTGTATATATGGACCATATCTTCTTTTTTTATTATTTTTTAAATTTATTTGTCAGAGAGAGAGGGAGAGAGAGAGAGCGAGTACAGGCAGACAGAGTGGCAGGCAGAGGCAGAGGGAGAAGCAGGCTCCCTGCCGAGCAAGGAGCCCGATGTGGGACTCAATCCCAGGACCAAAGGCAGCCGCTTAACCAACTGAGCCCCCCAGGCGTCCCTGGACCATATCTTCTTTATCCCTCATCTGTTGAAGGGCATCTTGGCTCTTCCGCAGTTTGGCGATTATGGCCATTACTGTGAAGTGACTTTTGATAGTAACTGGTGAAAGTTCAGAAAGGAAAGAGAGCTGTAGGGGGATCTTATATGTTTTTGGATCAGAACTACATATCAAATGTTGGTAGAAATAAGGATGGTAATGGACATTCTGTGAGGTTTCAGATGCAAATAAGGAATATGTATTTAGACAGTGGAGAAAGTGTGATTTGTGTTATAAAGTAGCGAATAATTTTGCTGAATTGTGTTTATGTAAGAGTGTTTTGTAAGAATTTAGAAGTGACAAAGTAGATATTTAACTGAGGAAATTTGTAAGCAAAGTGTTGAAGGAGGACCTTGGCTCCTCCTGATTACATGCAGCAAAATGTGAGAAGAGAGAAATTAATTGAAGACAGAATTGTTAAGCAAAAAGGAACCAGGAAATAAAGATTTGGAAAATTATCAGCCTGTCCATATTACAAAAATAAGGAAGTGTCTTTAGAAGAAAAAATTAAAGGTGTGGCAGACCAACTACCTTAGTGACAAGGTTAGTGTGAAAGTGAACCATGGACTTAATCAGCTGCCCCAACAGGTACACTGCCAATCTGAGGTTAAGGGAGCAGAGAAATAAGACAGAATGAAGGAAGGCTGCCAGAAATTTTGGATTTTACAAGGCAGGACTATAAGAGCTATTTGGCTCAACATGCTCTATTCTTCAAGACAAGGGAAGAATGACCACAGAGGTCATTCAGAGATCATCAGAGCTGCTTCGTCAGTTTCAAGAGAGGGTGCCATCACCTTGGTTTCAACAGGCCATACAGCCTTTGCCCTAAACTGTGGGATGGTGCTGCCTAGAACCTTGGGGGCCTGATCCCTACTTGGCCAAGCCCTGGGGGTTTGACCCTTACCTAACAGAGCTTTGGGGAGAGGACCACTGACCCACTGGGTCCGGAAAACACACCATAGAGCCAAAGAAGATTATTCTCAAACCCTAAGACACAGAGTTTGCCTCATTAGGTTTTGGACTTGTTTGGGATCTGTCACCCCCTCCTTCTTTCCTCTTTCTAACTTTTGAAATAGGAATGTTTATCCTATGCCTACCCAACCATTGTATTTTTTTTTATTTAAAAGACTTTATTTATTTGAGAGAGAGAGAGAGAGCATGAGAGTCGAGAAGGTCAGAGGGAGAAGCAGACTCCCCACAGAGCCGGGAGCCAATGTGGGACTCGATCCTGGGACTCCAGGATCGTGACCTGAGCTGAGCCACCCAGGCGCCCCCCAGCCATTGTATTTTGAAAGCACATAACTTGTTTCATTTAACAAGTTCACAGTTGGAGAGTAATTGTGCCTCAGAATAAATGGTACCTGAGTTTCATCCATATCAGAATTAGAGGATTATTTACATGAAATTTTCGACTTTTGACCTTAGAGTTGATGACAGATGAGTTAATATCTTGGGGGCTGTTGGATAGAGTGAATTTAGTTTGCATGTGAGAATTTTGTCTGGAGGCAGAATGCTCCATACTGAAAGTTTGTTTTCCCCCAAAATTCATATATTGAAGACCTAATCTCCATTGTGATGGTGTTTGCAGGTGGGACCACTGGGAGGTAATTTGGAAGTGAGGATATGAGGATACAGGTAAAAGGTGGCCATCTGCAAACCAGAGAGTGGGCCCTCACAAAGAGCCCCACCATGCTGGTGTGACCAGTCTCAGATGTTCAGCCTCCAAAACAGTTAAAAACAAGTGTTTTTTGTTTAACCTGCCCAATCTGTGATATTCTGTTATAGTACCCCAAACAGAGTAAGACGAGTAAAAATAGCTCATGTATAGCTGAAGTAAATACATACATACATAAAACCATTGTGAAAGCTTATATAAAGAAATGCCAGTAGAACTTGAACATTTTAGAACTGAAAAATAGCAAGTCTTGAACCCTACCAGGTCTTTTTTTTTTTTAATTAACATATAATGCATTATTTGCCCCAGGGGTACAGGTCTGTGAATCAACAGGCTTAACACATTTCACAGCACTCACCATAGCACATACCTTCCCCAATGTCCATAACCTAGGAACCCTACCAGATCTTAAAACAGTATTGTTTGCCAGCATTGTGAAGAGGAAGGTATTAGCACTTGAATTGGGAGGAAAATATATATTAAAAAAAAGGTTCAGGGGCACCAGGTTCAGGGTGGTTCAGTTGGATAAGCACCTGATTCTTGGTTTCAGCTCAGGTCATGAGCTGACCTGAGTCTCATGACTCCCATGAGTCATGAGATCTAGCCCCGTGTAAGGCTTCGCACTCAGCGTGGAGTCTGCTTGAGATTCTCTCTCTCTCCCTCTGCCTTTCTCCCACTCATGCTCTCTCTCTCTCTAAAATAAATAAATAAATAAAATATATTTTTTAAAAAGGTTCAGAAATGGACACATGGGGATTGAGTTTATGATAAAGATTATAAGAAAAATAATTTGGATTATTTAATAAAAACTGTTAGGTAAACTTAGGAGTAACCTTGAAAACTAATATATAGGATTCATATATCATACTTTACATCAGTATAAATTCCACTTACATCAAAATATAAATATAATTGTGAAACCAAAAGCTGCAGAAACAACATAGGATAATGTTTTGTTTTGTTTTTTCCCTTTTAAAATCTTGGAGTCAAAAATGTCTATGACATGATTGACAGAAGTCTTAAAGAAAAATTTTTCTTTTAGATTTTATTTATTTATTTGACAGAGAGAGAGAGATCACAAGTAGGTAGAGAGGCAGGCAGAGACAGAGAGGGAAGCAGGCTCCCTGCTGAGTAGAGAGCCCAATTCGGGGCTCCATCCCAGGACTCTGAGATCATGACCTGAGCCGAAGGCAGAGGCTTAACCCACTGAGCCACCCAGGTGCCCCTTGACAATAACTGTAAGTGATTGCATGGAGCTTACTATGCTCCAGGTTCTGTCCTAGGATACATTATATTATGCAATACCTCCAACCATCCTAATAGGTAAGTACTGTTGTTATCCCCTTGTAACAGCTGAGAAAACTGAAGCTCAGGGAGGTTAAAAGATGTGCCCATGGTCACGAGGTTGGTGACATCTGACTCCCAAGCCCATTCTTTCGGCCACTGCACTGCCTTATAAGTGTGACTAATTTAAAGTCACCCTAACAGGTTTGACATGAACAAGAGCAGAACCAAGTATCACAGTACAAAAAAAAAAATGGAATTCATAAAACAAGGCAAGATCTTATTTCCATAATTTATAAAGTGATCTAATAAAGTAAAAAGACCAACAACTTAATAAAAAGTTGCAAAACATATTGAGTAGACCTTGAACGGGAAACAAAATGCAAATAGATTTAAAGACAAGAAAAGGTTTTAAACATCATTAATCATAATGCGTATTTAAACTGCATGGCATTTCAATTTTCTTTTAGTTTGTCAAAGACCCAAACGTTGGAAAGCACGCTGTAGTGAGAGCTTGGGAGATAGGCATTCATATTTTGCTTGTAAGAGTGTAAGTGGTACAATTTCCATAAAGGAAAACATGATGATATCAATCAAATCATAAATTCACATATACATACTTCTTGGCCAGCCATTTTATTTATTTAAGTGTTATTTACAGTTATATTCTACATGTATTAAATAATTCAAGTACAATGATGTTAATTACAGCTTCTGTTATACAGTAAAAGATTGGAAATGACTATAAAAATATGACAGTAACTGCTTAAAACTGGCATAGACATACAGAGGCATATTATGAAGTTACATTTAACAAGTAAACAAGCAAACAAAAAAGCATGAGGAAGTCTGCATGGGCTAACCTGGAAACATAGTGGTAAGTAGGAATTAAATGTACAGAAGTTTATAGAATTATGTCTCTTGCCTATAAAGTCAGTAATAATTACATGCGCTGTCTTTGAGTATATATAAATATGATATATATATAATATATAGAAATATATTTGTTTTGCAGTTTTGCTTCTGTGTGAATAAAAGTCTTCTGATAAATCATTTGTATGTGAAATAATGTGTTTTAAAAATATGTACACATACAAATGTATATATTTAGACAGATATACAGTTGACATTTAAACAATGCCAGGGTTAGGGGCACCAACCCTCACACAGTTGAAAATCCATGTATGACTTCTGATGCTCTAAAAACTTCTGTTGCCTAGAAGCTTTATTGTAACAATTACAATTAACACATACTTTGTATGTTATATGCATTATGTACTGTATTCTTACAATAATACCTAACTTTTCTTATTTTTTCAGTGTTTCTAGCTACATGATTCATCTGTAAGCTTTTTTAAATTGTCACAAATCTCCAAAACATTTTGCAATATATGTATTGACAAAAATTTGCATATAATTGGATCCATGCAGTTCAAACACATGTTGTTGTTGTTTTTAAACATGTTTCTTTTTTTTTTAAGATTTTATTTATTTGTCAGAGAGAGAGAGGGAGGGAGAACACAAGCAGGCAGAGCGGCAGGCAGAGGCAGAGAGAGAAGCAGGCTCCCTGCTGAGCAAGGAGCCTGATGCAGGACTCGATCCCAGGACTCTGGGATCATGACCTGAGCTGAAGGCAGTGGCCTAACCAACTGAGCCACCCAGGTGTCCCCAAACACATGTTGTTCAAGGGTTAACTATACATATTTGTGTGTAAAGAATATATATAATTAAGGGATGCCTGGGTGGCTCAGTGGGTTAAGCCTCTGCCTTCCGCCCAGGTCATGATCTCAGAGTCCTGTGATCGAGTCCCACAATGGGCTTCTTGCTCAGCAGGAAATCTGCTTCTCCCTCTGCCTCTGCCTGCCATTCTGCCTGCCTTTGCTCTCTCTCTCTCTCTCTCTCTGACAAATAAATAAATGAAATGTTTTTTAAAAAGAATATATATAATTAAGTAAATACACACACAAGAGACTATGTGCAATTATCTCCTACTTTTTGGTTTGTGTTACAGCACTTGCTTTTACAAAAGATCTACGTTAGTACTTGATTTCACTAACTGAAAGAATCCAAAGAGAATTTTCACTTTTACAAAAAAAGAGGTGAAAATCAAAAATAGTGTTTAGCATTTGTTTTGCAGGGAGCCATTACAGAGTCAGAGCACTCCTACACTAGATAGGGTGACCGCACCAAACTCCTCTCAAGGGAACGACATTCAGCATGTCAGCATCAAGACACTATAGCTTTGAATTGTGTCTGTGAGCATCTGTACTTAATCTCTATTTATTTTGTGCATCCATTAGCAAGATGTGTCCTCTGGTATCAGAAACCCTAAGAGAGTTTACTTTTTGGGTCTGGGAATATTCAAAAAGTATTTCCATGCAAAGGAATGGCAATTGCTTTTTTACACCATTTTGTTTAAGAAATTTTAATTGGAACACTCTACTTTTGGATACAGGGGGAAATTGTATACATATACATATGTGTGTAAAATAAAATAAACACAGGCCTGAAAATTAAATGTTAAGGGTGAGTGTATTTAGTTCCTTTATGAGTGTGAGTTGTATGAAGAAAAGATGTGAAAATATGATTAATTAGAGTCCAGTGAGAAAAATTGTTCAAATGGTTTCAGCCAAACATGGCACACTGTCATTGTAGGGATCAAGCAATGACTCACTGATCATCACCATGGCAACAGAGCAGACTCTCAGGGCTCCTAGAGATGTAGACATAGGTTTACTGACGAGGCTTTGTACTGACTGCTATTGATATGTCAATATCTAACTCAGGTATATCGGTCTTTATATTGAATATTCTATATTCTCCTGATCCTAAGCAAGATGTTTTTTGGAAAAAAATATTATAATAATTGAATTATAAAGTGGTAAAAGAATAAAAAATAATAAATTTGTAAGAATGTAAGAAAGAAGAAAAGTGGACATAGCACAAATAAGAACAATAGAAAGTAACTGGTAATACTGGAAATTACATGCGAGTGGTCCAAAAGGAAGATTTTCTAAGTTTATTTATATCAGACTAAGTTCATTTTAAGGAAAAAATGGTAGCAGAGAAAATTGCGATGCACCAGAAAGAGCATTTTAAATTTGTGTTCAAATGATTATATAGCATCAGAAAATACAAAGACATGATTATATAACATCCAGAATATCCTGCAGTCTTTTATGGCCAGCAGTTTAGAGATGCTGAGTCTACACTTACTCCAGATCAAAAAAGTTGGAAGAAGAGCCAATGGGGGAAATCCAGGTATCCACAAGGTAGTAGATATTTATTTTTAAAGATTTATTTTAGAGACAGAGAGAGTAGGGGATGGGGGCAGAGGGAGAGGGAGAGAGAAACCCAAGCAGACCATACTAAGTGCTTAATGGAAGATGGGCTCAACCTCAAAGCCCTGAGATCATGATCTAAGCGGAAACCAAGAGTTGGTGCTTAACCGACTGTGCCAGTTAGGTGCCCGGTAGTAGATATTTTCAATACCATGTGCAATGACTTATATAAAATGCAAGAATGGACAATTTGAATAACATTTTGAGTAACTATAAGAGTAATACAGTGAACACTATGGAATTAATTGTCATGTTCAGAATCTTACACTCATCAAATGGAAAAAAAAATCACTGTTCAGGGTACAGATAAAAAAGGAATTTGACTGGTCCAGAAGCTCTGACCCAGAAGCTTTTGTTTTTCTGATGAAAATAGATACCTTCCAATAAGATTGCCATATAGTAGACAATGTACAAATAAGTCTATAAGGATGGTCTCGTTCTCACAATACTGAGTGGTGTACGATTCAGATCAGATAATGAGGCAGGGAGAAGTTAAGCACTTTGCCCATAGATAGGCCCATATCCAGAAATCTGTGGAGCCAGGATTTGAACCTGGATTGTCTGATTTCAGAACTCTTGAGTTGACTGCCTCCTCTCGTTCTTCCAACCCTTTTGCTCTGGAGTGAGTGTAAGTGTGCAACAGGAATGGGTGTCCTAAAAACAGACAAACAAAAAACCTGCATAGAAAAAAACAACACGTGTATCTCTTCTCTGTATATGGTCCAGCCACAAAGTTAAGGACTGAGCATCTCTAAACTTCTGGCCATAAAAGACTGTAGGATATTCTGGATGTTATCTTTTCATCTTCTCTGTCTCTGGACAGGGGGTCATCTGTTCCACTGCCTTGACTCTGCCTAGTTAATTAGATTTGTACAACAGCACTCTTCTTGCTATGCTTCTTTGTTTCCTGGGACAATGGTTCAGCTTCATTAACTGTGGCTTTTCCTATGTCTTCCAACACTGCCTCTTCCAGAACGGTGTTATCCAAATGGTTAACAAAAAATGGTAGTTAGGGTCATCTGGGAAGCAGGCACCAAGAGAAAGCTAAATATGAAAAGATTTTACTTGGGTAAACTTCTATCTGAAAAAAATGGCGAGAGGTCTAGGAACACTGGGAGACAATCAGACAAAGTCTGATTGCAAATGAAGGACAGAGAGAACAAAGGTAGAATGGAAGCATTCTAGACTGCTGTGAAGTCTAGTGGAGGCTCAAAAGGACATCCATAAGTCTTAAGCCACAGTCCATCATCACTGGAGCTCCACATTTTTCAGAAATAGATGTATCCACATTCAGTCATTAGCTTGGAGCAGCCCATGGGAAGTATGACTTTGATATAAATGCAACAATGGATTTCAAAGAACAGTAGTTAGGGCCCTTGGTCAATTAGACTCATTATAGTTGGAGTATTTTAGTAGCATTCTCATGACTGGTCAAATGAGCCAGAAGGCTCATTTCACCTGTGTTGTGATGCATGGTGACAAGCACATAATGAGAATTTAATCATTACCCAGCCATTAATACACTAAGATTCTTAACAGAGTTTACCTTTTAGGGCTTTGATTAGCCAAGCAACTATAGAATGAGACCAATGTCATGTTTCCTGACTCTAGCAATAAAAGCAGGCATTCCAAAAAATAAGGGCAGTGTAGTACGCTAGGGCAGTTAGGACAGATCTAAAGAAGAGGCATTTAGGCTGGACCTTGACCGTTTGTGGATTTTATCCTATGCTACGTTCCTCATAACTGCATATACCATGTTTTATTTTACATATATGTCATATATATATATATATATTACAATATGTAATATATGCTATAGATAATGGCACCATACATATTATATTTAATGATACCATTTATCCAGACTGTCACAGTAAGCAGCAGAAGACACTAAACTGTGTTCAGAGAAAGTGAAGTCATTTAGGGGCCAGATACATGAGGGATTGGAAGCTGACACCATCTATTTGTCTTACTAGCTTAGCCAAGTTACTTAAGTGTCCTACAGCTCAGTTTACTCATCTGAGAGTAAATGGGAGCAACGCCTCATTTCAAGGGTGTTTATATAAAATCTAGATGATGGAAGTCAAGTGAAATCTAGATATAGTTTAAATGAAGAATTTTTGAGTGTATGGTGATCTCTGATGAGCGTGCTGCTCATACTCAAGGATCTACAATACTCAGATAGGGACAACATATAATAATCTTCTTATGCGTTGGGCGCAACATATCTCTCATTTCTCACCTTTCATTAATTCATTGTCCTATATACATAAGCCTATGCAAGTTTGCCACCTTCCATTGGGGTGAGGTCCAACAGTGTACTTTAGAAGCTGTGCAGCAGGCAGTCTAATAGGGCTTACCTTTAGTGCCACCTGGCTTCACATTTAAATCAAGTCCTTCACCATATCTGACTGTGCCTTCTGGAGTCTCTGTACCAAACATGAGTCTGTCTGCCTTTCTATGGGGTTTTAGACTAAGCACCTACCCCTGGGAGCAGTCTAATATATTCCCCTTGAATCCCAACATTTCTCATCCTGTTTTAGAAACTGAAGTCCTAACTAGCTGCCCCTGCACTACTTTTTACCCAAATTTCTTTTTTTAAAGATTTTAATTATTTATTTGACAAAGATCACAAGTAGGCAGAGAGGCTGGCGGGGGTTGGGGGGGCAGACTACCTGCTGAGAAGAGAGCTTGATGTGGGGGTTGATTCCAGGACCCTGAGATCATGACCTGAGCTGAACGCAGAGGTGTCCTGAGACACCCAGGAGCCCCTGTACCCAAATTTCTATAATGCTTTGGGTTAGAGAGGCCTCCCAGTAAATCTCAGCAGAGCTACTCATACCTTCTTAGAAAAGTGGAAATTGTGGCTTCAGAAGAGGACAAACTTGATGTCAAAAGCCTTTTCAAATTACAGAAGGATGTGGCTTGCCCCGTGATTAGCCCTTTGATGAGGCGACTTGAAGAAATGATAGTGGTGCACCTAGCTCCTTCTTTTTTTCCCCCCTTAGGACTGTCTGAAATGGAAAGGGAATCCATGTGTCAATACCAGTGTCAATGGAGGTCCATGACATTCCACCCAGCCTCTGGCACCTCTAGTCAAGGAAGGCATTCCCAGCTTAGCCCAACTGACAGAATGTATAGCTGTTCAGCTAGCCTTTAAGGAGGCCATCAAAAGGAGTCTTTTACAGATTCACATTTTCACAGACTCCTGAGCTATTGCTAATGACCTTGTGGTTTGGTCTGGCTAAGAGCTAACAGGCAATCATTCATACAAGGTAAAAGCTTCTGAGGTTCTCAGATATGGCAGGGATTAACAGAATCCCCAGTTCCTATTATGGTTTCTTATATTTCCATTCATACTAACAGCCCTATGCTAGAAGCCATTTTCAACAGTAGGGCAGACTCCCACATTCTTCCCGTATGGACCTCTCAGAGTACCAGTCCTTCCCTTCAGCTCATAAAATGGGCCCATGCAATTTCAGCTCATCAATCAATACATTCCTGAATACTTGGGCTCAAGTGAAAAAGACTCCTTCTCTCCTTGTCAGCAGCCAAAATTGTGATAGACTTGTGTATTGTCTGTTCCCAAATAATGGAGTCTATCCAGATGGGGACATATTCCCCTGGGAGATGACACTCCAACTGGGACACTGAATTCACTGGCCTTCTATATCCTTCTGCTGGGGCTTCCAGATATGTAGACACTACCATTAATACTTACATTGGTCTCCTTTTATGACCTCCACCCAGGATTCCTATTCAAAACAGGTAATATCTTTCCTTAGTAAATTTATTCTTGTTCCCTTTGGGTTTTTAGACATTAGCAACTCTGACCAGGTCACCCATTTTCGCTCTCAGGAGACCCAGTAGTAGACTCTCCAACTTAATATTCTTCGGGACTTTCATTTAGGTTACTGATCCCAGGCAGCTGGCCTCATCGAGTGTCATAATGGCATGCTGAAAGAGACTGTTTTTAAATTACTTTTGGGTATGCAGTCACTGAAATGGATCAAACTCTCTCAGGCCTGCATCTTGCTTAGCTCTCACTCCCAGGGCCTTCAATCTCACATACCAACTATTGGGCATCCCATCAAATTCCACTTTTGGCCATCTGTGGCAAGCCTCAAGCTCTTATTCTCCAAGGTGATGCCTATTTTATTTTATTCTATGACTCTACTTTCCCCTTCTCTGAAGTTCCAGTCATCTCCTCTTCTGCTTAAGTCTGGTAACCTAACAAAAAATGAGTGTGGACGGTCCAGTATGATCTGCTCATGATTAACTGCTTCCAGGCCAAAGCCCACCAAGATTTCTTTGGAAAAACTGAAAATGGTTAGGACTTTCCAGAAAGAGCCTCCTTCAGACTGGTAACTCTCCCTAAATATGGTAGCTACAGGTGCCAGGTAATGAAACTAAATTCCCTTACAGGTTTGCAGAAAGTGGAAACCACCACCCCGGGGCCAACCAGTGATGCAGTTTGGGTGTCTAAAGAGGGAAAGAAATTCTCCACTTGGTGGAGCCTTTTTTGGAGACAAAAGTGTGCAAGGAAGCTATAGGTCCTGCCCTGACCCCACACTGGATGAAGAAACCCATTCCTTTCTCCCTGAGAGCAACCACAGTCACCTCTAATCAAATACAAATAGCTCAGTCAGAATGAACCCAACCCAAACTCTAATGTCAATGCTCTGTGTGACTATGGCTATTCTTTCTGCTTTATACGGCCTGTCTAGGGTTGCTGGTAAACCATCAGGCCAAGTCATCACACAGATATAATGCTGGAACAATATGATTCCAACCCACAGTTGTATCACTGGGTAGTAAAGTGGGGAATGTCGGGGAGCTTCACTGGAAAGGCTCACACTGGCATGCCACTGAGTGTGGGGGCAGAAGGACTGACTTCCTTTTCAGGAATGGGCTTTCTGGCAGGAATGTGTAAATGACACTTGACCCTGCTTTCTATACATCAAATACTGCTACCATCTAACTGGCTGTATGATTTTTCAAAAACCCGTTCAGTTATAGGGGTTGTGTTATTATGATTTGTCCTTCACCCTCACTGGTTGATTCAGGAATCCCTAAATAGCATCTGCAGATCTTTCTTAGTCTGGGATATAAATATATTCATGATCTATATATGCCCTGGATGAGCTCCTTGGGAAATGAAGGGGGATCCACTGAATTTCTTGTGGAACATGCCCTTGATGACCCCACAGAGCTCTTTTTTTTAAGATTTATTTATTTATTTGACAGACAGAGATCACAAGTAGGCAGAGAGACAGGCAGAGAGATTGGAAGGGAAGCTGACTCCCTGCTGAGCAGAGAGCTGGATGTGGGGCTCGATCCCAGGACCCTGAGATCATGCATGACCTGAGCCGAGGGCAGAGACTTTAACCCAGTGAGCCACCCAGGTGCCTCTACCCCCACAGAGCTCTTAACAATTTGTTCCAATTACAGCAGGCACTATATATGCAGCTCATTCTTCCGGGAAGCCTCCAAGTTATATCATGCCAGTCCACCTCCAGGCCATGACCGATACACCAACTGGGTAGCCACATGGATCACCCACCTCCTGGGTAGCTACCACTACAGAAGACCTTACTCATGAGTGAGAGGTCTCATCACTGAGAGGACACCAACTCAAATAACAGGGTCCCTGGAATTCACGTGTCTCCTGTAGTAGAGTGGCCCCTCAGGGGCACATCACCACATTGGAGACCTTATCACTTGCCCAGATGCCCCTGCCATGTTTACAGTGAACTCAGAGAAGTGAACTTTCAGGAAAGTAAACCTTTCCTGAAACTATGGATTGAATGAACTTCCCTATTGGAATCAGGGAATATTCTAGTGGAATATTATTTTGCCAGATTTTTCTGGCACTTGTCTGCTAACCTTATCCTATAGTGAAAGGATATATTCAGAGTATCAGACTATCAGACTATTAATAGGTTTTATTCTGACCCCAGGACAGAATTGTATCTTATTTCCCCATGTGTCAGGTTCAAACATGCATTCAGAACCAGACAGAATATGTATACCGAGGCAAAGGAATCATTTCCTTTTCAGACCTTGAGTTTCATTCTTTGGTTACTCCTTCAAAGTAGGTGATGCATTTCTCTGAGTGGTCTGACTTCAAAGTGCAAATGGCAGAAAGAAGGAAAAACAAATGTGAAACACTCAGACAAATACTTCAACATATAATCAAGCCATATGTCCTCTATTCAATAAAGACATTTACTTCATATTTTGGGCCCTCCATTGTTATCCCTCTCACCCAGAAAGTTAGGAAGTAGAATGCCATATCACATCTATGTTCATCTGGAATACTACTTGCCACTTGCCCCACAGGCAAATCATCCTTTGTCAGTGGAATTCCATAATTGCTTTGAATCCATGACTGTTGTCTATTTTGCCTTCCTTTCCAAATGAGAGTTTTCATTATGAGTATCCTCTCCCTTCCTCCAATTGACTACTTGGTATTGGGAGAAAATAACATCCTTCTATTTTTCCAAGTCCTTAACCATGAAAAACCAATAAGGACTTCAGTATCATTTAGGAAACCTGACTTTAAGCTGGATTCAATACCTAGATTAATTTTTCATTGTCTCTCTTAGAAAAGGAGTGTGTGCAACATGTGAGAAGAGGGAGTTAAGTGAATATTTGAATGAAAGGGCTACCCTGGGGATACCTGGGTGGCTCAGTGGGCTAAAACTCTGCCTTCAGCTCAGGTCATGATCTCAGGGTCCTGAGATTGAGCCCCGGGTCAGGCTCTCTGCTCAGCAGGGAGCCTGCTTCCCCCTCTCTCTCTCTGCCTGCCTCTCTGCCTACTTGTGATCTCTCTCTGCCAAATAAATAAAATGTTTAAACAAAATAAAAAGAAAGGGCTACGATGGAAGAAAAGTTCTGTATATTCATCAAGTCTTATTTACTCTGGCCTACATTTCACAGATGTCCTGCATTTCCCATTCACAGTTGTCATTAGTAGAGGCCATGTGACTGAATTCTAACCAGTGGCCTGTAGGCAGAAATGAAGTGTCTTACAACCATAGCCGGTCTATAAAACATCTGACATAATCCTCCATGCTCTTTCACTTCCCCTCACAAGTAAAGGGTATAGATTCTGAGAATCAAGTGAAAAGCAATCATAAGTAGGTGATGCTTGAGTCCTTGATCAACTTCACAGAGCAGAGCTTCTTAGTCTCCACTCTCTTTAACTTAATCATTAACAGTATAATGCAAAATACTGGATTTTGCATGATCAAGAATAATGTGATATATATGCCTTGACATATAACATAAAACATAACATAGTGTAAAATAACATAATTCAGCCACTGAGATTAGGGACTTTTTTGTTGCTGTATCTAGTGTAAATTTCTCTGAGTCTCCAAGAAAGGATACATCTGGGAGGACATGGTAGTTTATCAGAAATCACCCATGGTTGGGGCACCTGGGTGGCTCAGTGGGTTAAAGCCTCTGCCTTCAGCTCAGGTCATGATCCCAGGGTCCTGGGATCGAGCCCCGCATCGGGCTTTCTGCTTAGCAGGGAGCCTGCTTCCTCCTCTCTCTCTCTGCCTGCCTCTCTGCCTACTTGTAATCTCTGTCTGTCAAATAAATAAATAAGATCTTAAAAAAAAAAAAAAGAAATCACCCATGGCTTTAGAGAAAAGACATTCATGTAAATATCTGGGAACCAATCATTCTAGGCACAGGGAAAAGCATATACAGGACCAAGGTCTGGGAGCATGAGTTTAAGAAAAAGGAAAACCAACAAAACAAAACAACAACAACAACAAAACAAGGACATCTGGTTTCTAGTGAATGAAGAGGGGAGAAACAAGAAATGAGACTCATGGGAGATGGAGAGGAGAAGGGAGTTGAGGGAAATTGGGGGGGAGATGAACCATGAGAGACTATGGACTCTGAAAAATAACCTGAGGGTTTTGAAGGGGTGGGGGGTGGGAGGTTGGGGGAGCCAGGTGGTGGGTATTATGGAGGGCATGCATTGCAAGGAGCACTGGGTGTGGTGTAAAACTATGAATTCTGTTACTCTGAAAAGAAAAAATAATAATAAAATAAAATACCCATTGTCCCCTTGGAAAAAAAATACAAGTAGTTTATAATTATTTGTATATGTGTTTATGCATTAAAGTGAGATCACACTAAAAAAAAAGAAATGAGATTCAAGAGTTGGTAGAGTCTAAATCACACAGAAGTCAGTACGTAATGATGAAAAGCTTACATTTCACTCTAAAAATGACAAAACATCATTGGAAGATATTAAACAGGGAAAATATATGATCTTATGATATATATGTTTTAAAAGATGACTTGGGTGTGGTGCATAAACAATGAATTCTGAAACACTGAAAATAAATTTAAAAAAATAAATAAAAATTTTTAAAAAAGATAATTTGGGCTACTCCTTGGAGAATGGTTTAGAAGGCTCAAGCAGGAAGCTTGAGGAAGCAGGAAGCAGGAAGAGAGATTATTTAGGATATAATACAGTCTTCCAGGGAGATGTTAGCAACTTAGACAAGACAATGTAGTAGGAAGGGAAAAGTTGATAAATTCCACTGAGTCATTTAATGAATCAAGTTTAGTAAAAGTGTATGGATTGTATTTTTACGTAAAAATTACATATAATATATAGTACAGTTATTACATTAACAAAATATATGTGTACTGAATGCTGTTAAATATTCAAAACACTTTAATTAGTCTTCAACAAGTCCTAGTTGCAGACATTTTAGACTTTATAGTATAGTTTTGTTTTATTTTTATTTTTTTATTATGTTATATTAGTCACCATACAGTACATCAATATTTTTGATGTAGTGTTCCATGATTCATTGTTTGGATATTAAACCCAATGCTCCATTCAATATGTGCCCTCTTTAATACCCATCACCAGGCTCACTCATCTTCCCAACACCCCACTCCCCTCTAAAACCCTCAGTTTGTTTCCGGGAGTTCACAGTCTCTCAGTCTCTCATGGGTCATCTCCCCCTCGGGTCCCCCCACTTCATTTTTCCCTTCCTTCTCCTAATGTCATCCATGATATCCCTTATGTTCCACAAGTAAGTGAAACCATATGATAATTGACTTTCTCTGCTTGACTTATTTCACTCATCATAATCTCCTTCAGTTCCAGCCATGTCAGTGCAAAAGTTGGGTATTCATCCTTTCTGATGGCTGAGTAATATTCCATTGTATATATGGACCATATCTTCTTTATTCATTCATCTGTAGAAGGACATCTGTGTCCTAGAGGCAGAAAGGACCCCTCCCAAGATTAAGGAGAACAGACCAACGCCCTGGCATGTAATAGTAAAACTCGCATATCTTAGAACCATGAAAGCCATCTTAAGGGCAGGTAAAGGGAAGAGATTCCTTACCTACAGAGGAAGGAACATCAGAATAATGTCAGACCTGTCCACAGAGACCTGGAAAGCCAGAAACAGCTGGCAAGACATATTCAGGGCACTAAATGAGAAGAACATGCAACCAAGGATCCTTTATCCAGCAAGGTTGTCATTCAGAACAGATGGAGAGATAAAGGGTTTCCAGGACCATCAGAAAGTGAAAGAATATGTGACTTCTAAGCTGGCACTGCAAGAAATACTAAGGGGGGTTCTATAAAAGGAGAAAGACCCCAAGATTGATATAGAACAGAAATTTATAGAGACAATCTACAGAAACAAGGACCTCACAGGCAAACTGATGACAATAAAATCGTATCTTTCAATAATCACTCTCAGTGTGAACAGCCTAAATGCTCCCATGAAATGGCACAGGATTGCAGATTGGATAAAATGACAGGACCCATCAATATGCTGTCTACAAGACACTCACTTTGAACCTAAAGATACACCCAGACTGAAAGTGAAGGGATGGAAAACCATCTTTCATGCCAACAGACCTCACAAGAAAACTGGGGTAGCAATTCTTATATCAGACAAATTAGATTTTAAGCTAAAGACTGTAGTTAGAGATAAAAAAGGACACTACATCATTTTTTTTTTTAATTTTATTTATTTATTTATTTGTCAGAGCGAGCAAGCACAGGCAGACAGAGTGGCAGGCAGAGGCAGAGGGAGAAGCAGACTCCCCCCTGAGCAAGGAGCCCGATGTGGGACTTGATCCCAGGACACTGGGATCATGACCTGAGCCAAAGGCAGCCGCTTAACCAACTGAGCCACCCAGGCATCCTGACACTACATCATTCTTAAAGGGTCTATCCAACAAGAGGATCTAACAATTATAAATATCTATGCCCCAAACATGGGAGCAGCCAACTACATAAGCCAACTGTTAACCAAAATAAAGAGACATATTTATGATAATTAATTAAAAGTAGGAGACTCAACATTCCACTCTCAGCAATAGACAGATCATCTAAGCAGAAAATCAACAAAGAGATAAGAGCTTTGAAAGATACACCTGACCAGATAGACCTCATAGTATAGTTTTAGTGAAATAAAGTTCCTCATAGTAACAGAGAATACAAAATGCTGGTGCATAAGCAATGAATCTTGGAACACTGAAAAAATTAATAAAATAAAGTAAAATAAAATAAAATAAATGCAAAGCAAAGCAAAGCAAAGCAAAGCAAAGCAAAGCAAAGCAAAGCTAAGCTAAGCTGCCAGTTTCCCTAATGGCCACCAGATGGCCCTAATGAGTCAACTCCACTGACATGGACTATAGACAGAATAAAGTCAGTGTAGTCAGAACAAAATATCTTACAAAACTCTTGTTCTTGTGCACTTAAAATAGAAAATAATCTTCAACAAAATAAAGAAATTCACAACCTAAGAGTCTATGCTATAGGATCTTGCAAAACTGGAATTGTGTAAAGCCTTACTGGGATGAGTAAGTAGTGATTTTAGGATGATAAATAATAATGCATATGTGTAAAAAATATGTAATCTTAGTTATGTGCTTCAGCTAGAAAGTTACATAGACCTCATTGCCCTACTTTTCAGTAGAAAGCATAGTTCCTGGACACTCATTTGACAACTCTATGGATAATGAACAGTATAATTAAAAAATAAAAGTATAAAACCAGGCTTGCTGAAGACTATCATTGACAGGTATCTTGAAAATCTTCTGTGGATTGTTCTTTTGCAAATTTATTAGTAGGTTATTTATTTTCTACTTATTGACTTTTATGTGTTCTTTGTATAGTCTGGATACAAATATTTTATCAGACATATGATGTACAATTATGTTCTTTCAGGCTGTCGCTTGCCTTTTCATTCCTTCAGCAGTAACTTTCATGACAGAAAGTCTTAACATTTGTTTTTGATTGAATTTTAATTTATCCATTCTTATTTTCATGGATTATGTTTCTCTATTATATCTAAGAACCTGTGATCAAACTCAGAGTCATGCCACCTTTCTCTTGTTTTCTTCTAAGCAAATTGATTGCTTTGCATTTTATATTTAGTTCCAGGATACATCTTTAGTTACTTTTTGTGTAAGGTGTGAGTTCAGTTTCAAAGCTTACTTTTTTGCATATGGACTTCAAAGTTTTTCACCATTATGTGTTGAGAAGACTATTTGTTCTCCATTAAATTGCTTTTACGTCTTTGTCAAAATTCAGTTGACTGCACTTGTCGTGTTCCATCTCTGGGTTTTCTGTTTTGTTCCACTGATCTGTGTGTTCATAATTTCCTAATGCCATACTGTCATTATCTTAGAGGGAAGGCATTCAGCCTCTAACCATGAAGTATGATGTTAAAACTACATTTTCCACATAAATCCTTTATTAGTTTAAGGAAGATCCCTTCTATTTCTAGTTCTTCTAGAGTGTTGGTCATGAATGGATGTTGAATTTTAGGACCTTGTAGAGAGATTCTACATCTTGCAACTCTTTCTCTCACCAGTTATTACTGCGAGGACTTGCTAGCATGATGGTAAAGTTGGAGGGGAGTGGTGTTCTCCAAGTTTCTAATTAAGTCTCAGTTGTTGGAATATACAGTGGGCTTCTGTGTTGGGGGTCTTTGTAAGTGTCTTTGCCCCTCCACCAGGGGTATAGTTTTTCCCCATCTTCTTTTATCTTTCTTAGTTATTATGCTCCCAGCCTATTTTCTTGGAGTTCTCTCCAATGTTGGCCATAGCTTTTTTTTTTCTCTTATTTCTTAGACGACACTAGAAGACTAGTGTGAGGCCAGAGCAGGTAAACTTTCCTTTCCTGTGTTGCTCTCTGGTAAAGACTTTCCTCCAGTCTATGGCATCTCATGGCTTCTACCCCAATATTTTACAACCTGTATCTTCCTGGAGTCATTTTCCCTCCAGATTTTAGGGTGGTTAGATTATTCTGAAGCCTCAGTTCTCTGATGGGTTTAAGGAAACACCTTGGTTTTCTGTTTTCTGTTTGTCTAAATTTTTTTCATTTAAGGGCAAGAATGATGACTTCCAAGCTCTTTACACGTCAGAGCCGATAAAAATAGTTAGTTGGCTTTTTATGAATTTGATAGGGCTGCATAAAAGCAGAATTCAAAAATATAACATTATTAGGAAGGCTTTTGTGTGTTCTTGCAAAACCTTGATTTCAGGCAGTGTATTTTACCTTATTGTCTTCTGAAATGATCAGGAATTCTCAACTTTATTGTGTGATTCTCTCACTAAATGCAAGTTATTTTCCTTTCATTCCTGAAGACTTGTGTTCCCTTTATAATTTATCCTTTGCTCCTCCAGATATCAGGAATTCCTAATCAAAGATTACAGGTTTTAATATGCCAGTGGAGTAATAGAAGATTTATCTCAGGATTCAAATGACCAGTGATAATGGACTATATTTCTAACAAGCTTCATCTTTCTAGGCATCAGCACACAGCATTTTCCTAGGAAAGTCAACTAGGTCTCTGGTTGCTTCTAGCTACCAAGAGCACAGGAATTCATTCCAGCCAGTACCACACACCCTGCATGCCTCCCCAACCTAGGGATTCCACTAGCACAATCTCTCTCTACATGAACACCATATCATAGTATGGTGTTTCAGGGAATATGATATCCCAGGCCTGAGTTCATTTTGGGATCTAAGCCACATAAATATAACTCATACAAACTCTGTAAAGGGAGATGGCTCATCTATTTTTCTAGACTTATTTGAGAATATCCAACAATTTATGTCAAAACCCTAAGGTAGTCATCCCTAAAACTTCTATCAAGTTGGAATAAGGACTTCTCTCAATGACTTTCAGAAAAAAAAAAAAACTTCCCTCAGGTGTACCCTTTTTATGAGATCCAAAAACTACTAAGAAGTGAATATCATATTAGAAAGGGGTGATGGTTTGTTCTGCCTTCCCAAAGACATGAAAAAAAAGCATAAAATATGATCCTAGGTCCAGGTGGCTCCAGTGGCCTTGGCCAGCTGCATGAATCTGGTTGATTTACCTTCACCCCATTCACTTCCATGGATAAATTTGCTGAACGATTCCATTTGCAATCCATAGACAAGCATACTATCTATAAACCCATGATCGGCTAAAGAGATGATCCCATGATGGGATAAAGAGGCAAATTAATGTTACCAAATTACTTTGTTCATTTATGGGTATTAGTCTCCAAAAAAAAAAAAAAAGGGCAACCACTCACACTAACCCATCATGAGACTACTTATCCAAATCAAAGTCCAGGTCGGTAATTCACAGCATGGATAGAAAAGCAAAAGAGCAATCTCCAGTGGCAATACCATATATATGAAAACCACTTACAGGAAGTCACAGTTAAATTCAAGCATGTGAGCAGTCAGCACACACATGGTAAAAAGGAAGGCAGTGCCTGGCTTCTAACACTGACTCTAAGACTGTAAAAACAGGTTATAAATCCTTACCCTTAGCTGTATGGCTTTCAGAAATTTACTACCCCTTATAAGCTTCACTTTCATTTGTAAAATGGGAACAAATGGCTCTTCTTCTAGGGTATTTGAGAAAATTTAATATGATAATCTGTGAAACATGTTTACCAGTATTGTCATGTACCACATATGCAATACTGCTATGTATTACATGTACAATAAGCATTACCTGAAAAAATGAGTTTGGGAGTCACAACATTGTGGAATACTTGTGAATTGTTTGACATGTATAGGCTACAGTTCTTTTCCTTGACTTTCTTCCAACTTCAGATTTTCAGAGCACTGTTCTTTGGCAATGGGAATCTCCCAATCTGTTTGCCTGTCACTGACAACGGATGGCTCACAGCTGTAGCAGGGTGCTATTCTCACCCTGCAATGGCTAGAATGGGAAATGTGCCTTAAGGTAGGGGTTGAGCTCAGTAACTCAGTACCAGAACTCTGAGTGTGCTATTGTAGACCATGACTACACACTGAGCACACAGCTCCATAATAGGAAATCCAGTGGCTGTTGCTAACCTCCTGTATAAAATATTATCAGTACAGATGAAGTTGTGCAAGATTGCAATGGAGCATGCTTGGTTCACTCCTAGGTTACGTACTTCACCAAGTGGAGGTACAACAAAAAAATTCGTTGTATGTGAATGCTTACATCTGTTTTAACCATTACTCCTTTGAGGCCCAAAGACCAGATAAAGAAACAAAAGCTATAAGTTAATAGTGATTCATAAGTGAATAGAAGTTTATCATAACTTAAGGTTACTGATCCTCCAAGCCATTCACCTGAAACTGAAACTCTACCAAAAATAATATTGTCAAAGAAACATAACTAATGCATGAAATATAGAGTCTATGGCTACTTGGGGAGAACATGTAACTTGTTGCTCAGATCTTATTGTGAAATAATTAGGATCAATTCAGATGCTTGGGGCTGTAGGTAAAAGAAAAACTAACTAAAAGTGATTTTAAAAGGCCCACAGGTAGGATTTGTTAATTTAGCCGCTCAACCATATCACCAAACCATGGATGTTTTATATATTTGTAATGCATACTCTTTAGCATGTGAGTGATATTTCCTTAATAATTATATGATACCTAGACTAGTTCCAGGAAGCCCTTGCAGGTACTATATGTTCCAGTTCTAAGGAGAGTTATTTTTTACTCTCCTTTTAAAAAATCTACTCTTATTATGGAAGAAAATATTTCTGAAGGCCTCTGGCCAGACTGTGTCTCATGTCCATCAACGGAGAGTGATATCTGAATTATTATGAGTTATTTAAACTACTTCTGGGTTGGGGGAAGAAATAACCTTACATCAGTTCATGGTAAAATGAACATTCTAACCAAACAAAGTGTCTACCAGCAGGGAAAAGATTGGGTTAAAAGGAGAGGATAGAGATGACAAACAGTATAAGCCTCTACACACTTGCTTTATAAATCTCTTACTAATGGGATACAGGGAAGAATGGAGTTGGAGTCTGACTGGTTACACCCAAATTATATATTTAAAAAAAGATATCCTAATCTAAAACTGATCAGAGCAGGTCCCACGTACTGGCAAATAAAGGTTAACATTGGTTTTGCAATACCTGCATGGAACATTTTTTTTAAAGATTTTATTTATTTATTTGAGAGAGAGGCAGTGAGAGAGCATGAGCGAGGAGAAGGTCAGAGGGAGAAGCAGACTCCCCATGGAGCTGGGAGCCTGATGCGGGACTCGATCCCGGGTCTCCGGGATCATGACCTGAGCCGAAGGCAGTCGTCCAACCAACTGAGCCACCAGGCGTCCCTGCATGGAACATTTTTAACCTTTGATATAACCTATGTTGATAATCACACTCTGTTTTAATTATGAATTAGGAAATAGGAGGCAGGATAAAGTGGCTACAGAAATGAAAGCATAAGTGGCTACAGTAGTTGTAATTGGCTATTTTAGGTAGATGCATGCAGGCACAGGTTAAACTCAATGGAAAAGGTATTAGGTAAATTTCATGGAATTCAATGAAAAAATATCAAGGTGATTGGAATTTTGTTGACATGCTTCATCTTTATTTTTCATTCTTTTAATTTTTATTTAAGTTCAATTAACCAATATATAGTACATCATTAGTTTTTGATATAATCTTCAATGATTCATTAGTTGTATATAACACCCAGCGCTCATCAGAGCATGTGCTCTCCTTGATACCCATCAACCAGTTACCCCATCCGCCCACCTACCTCCCTTTCCACAACCCTCAGTTTGTTTCCCAGAGTCAAGAAGATATGAACAGACACTTCTCCAAAAACGACATACAAATGGCTAACAAAAACATGAAAAAAAATGCTTAGCATCACTAGCCATCAGGAAAATAAATACAAATCAAAACCACAGTGGGATACCACCTGATACCTGTTACAATGGCAAAAATTAACAAAACAGGAAACAACTAATGTTGATGAGGATGTGGAGAAAGGGGAACCTTCTTACACTGTTGGTGGGAATGCAAATTTGTACAGCCATTCTGGAAAACAATGTAAGATCCTCAATATCCTCAAGATGTTAAGAATAGAGCTATCCTATCACCCAGTAATTGAGATACTGGGTATTTACCCCAAAGATACAGATGTAGTGAAAAGAAGGGGCATGAGCACCCCAATGTTCATAGCGGCAATGTTCACAATAGTCAAACTGTGGAAGGAGCCAAGATGCCCTTCAACAGATGAATGGATAAAGAAGATGTGGTACATATACACAGTGGAATATTATTCAGCCATCAGAAAGGATAAATATCCACCATTTGCATCAACATGGATGGAACTGCAGGAGAAAGACAATTATCATATGGTTTCACTTATATGTGGAACATAAGCAATAGAGTGGAAGACCATAGGGGAAGGGAGGGAAATCAAAAGGGGGAGAATTCAGAGAGGGAGATGAACCACGAGAGACTATGGACTCCAGGAAACAATCTGGGGGTTTCAGAGGGGAGGCGTTTGAGGGGAGGAGATAACAGGGTGATGGGTATTGAGGAGGGCATGTGCTGTGATGAGCACTGGTGTTATACTTAACTAATGAATCATTGAACACTGCTTTAAGGACTAATTATGTACTATACAGTGGCTAACTGAGCATAATAACAATAAAAAAAATCTCATATGGTTTGTTTCCCTCTCTGGTTTCTTCCCATTCAGTTTTCCCTCCCTTCCCTACTGTCTATATTTTTATATCTGCCACCTCACCTCAACCAATTCAACCCACTCACTCTGTCCCAGGCACATGTAAATTTATTCTGTTACCAGTCTATGAATGCCTCCTCCTTATGACCTTGGCACTAGCTAATTCCTCTGCTGAAAATGTTATTCTCCCAGGCTTTTATGTGGCCTGCTTCCATTCTGTCTTTAAAATATCATCTCAAATACTAACTGCTCATAGATCCCTTCTCTGATCACAGTATCTAAAGAGGGCCTCTGTTACTCTTTATAATTCACTTTGTTGTAATTTCAGCACAGTTCTATCACTATTGACACTTCCAAAGATATTTACTATTCATCTCTCTTTACTATAATGTAAGCTCTGTGATAATAGAAACTTTATCTGTCTCCTCACTATTTTGTTGCTATTGCCTGGAACAGTGTGCTCACAACAGTAGATGTCTTCCTCCCCAAGATTAAAGGGTCAACCAATGAAGGAGAACAAAGGAATTCTTGAATTTTAGCTAATCTGAATATAAGCTTTGCTTAATCACTATACCATTGCCTTTTAGTTATGTCTTTAAGTTTACTGCTTATTATAGAAATAAATTAACTGAAATCTTGATGTTCCTCTGGGCAATTTCTGTAGAAACATAGGAGTGGGCAGTATACATTTAGTAGGTAGTGTAGTGGTACTGGCTGAATCCCAGGCTATGGAGCTCCCTGCCTTCACGACCACTGCATTTGAGAACTGCTTTGTCCTCTCATTGCATCCTTAACAATTTCAACTTTTCTGTGTGAGGATACTGATATCTTTGTTTTTAATTTTATAATTTTCTAAGGGAGTGAAAAATGAATCACACACTGTATGACATAGAGGAATAGCTCAGAGACCAAAGCCAAACTCTTTGTCTTCTGGCAACAGAAAGCAGAGATGGCAAATTATGTGACATACTAGAACTTCAGACATCCGTTGTAGCTGGAGCCCAGTCAGGACTTGTCCTCTGCCATGAGGTAGGGGCTGGTGCTGAACCTGGGTGCTCCTACCAAAGAAATAATGACACCTGTTTTTGGATCATCGTAAGGGAGAGGCTGATACCTTCCTTTGGAAGCTCCACTAAATGTCATGCTTACATGTGACAGAATTCCCTCAGTCTTGCAGCAAAACTGTATTAGAAAATAATTCCTTGAAAGGTGTGTGGTTTCACTAGACAATTCTACCAAATATTAAAAAAAAAAGAATTAACACCAATTTTACACAATCACTTCCAGAATGTAGAATTGGAAGGAACATTTTCTGTAATCAGTAATACCTGATACCAAAATCAGACAGAGTACCCCCCAAAAAAAAGCAATCATAAGAAGAGAAAAATAGATAACACATCCTTCATGAATATGGGTTTAAAAAATTTAACAAAACATTAGTATATAGAATTCATTTTATATATATGTATATACATATATAATGAAAAAGTGAGATTATTTTAGGGATATAAGGCTGCTTCAATATTTTAAAAATAAGTTAATATCAATAGGCTAAAAAGGAAAAAACATATGATTGTTATAATCAATAGAGTAGAAACATTTAACAAACTTCAACACCATTTGTGATAAAATCTCTAAAACACATGAACAGAAGAGAACTTCCTCATCTTGGGAAAGGGCGTCAGATAACACACAAGTGACATTTTGGCTCAGGCCATGAACCTGGGGTCCTGGGATCGAGTCCCACATCAGGCTCCTTGCTCAGCAGGGAGCCTGCTTCTCCCTCTCCCTCCTTCTCCCCCTGCTGTGCTGTCCCTCTCTTCCTCTCAAATAAACAAATAAAATCTTTTTTTAAAAAGAATGAAATACTTAAGTATAAATCTAAAAAACATATCTAGGACTTATATACTGAAAAATACAAAATGCTGATGAAAGCAATCAAAGGTAATCCAACTAAATGTAGAGATATCTGTGCTTATGGATTGGAAGACTCAACATAGTAACAGGTTTGATTCTACCCAATTGGATATACAGGCTTAATTAAATTCCCACAAAACTCCCAGCAAGTTTTTTTTTCAAGATGTGGACAAGGCTATTTTTAAATTCACATGGAAATTTAAAGATATATAAAACTATAAATAATTTTGAACAAAAATAATAATGTGAGGAGAATCACTGTACTTTATTTCTAGAGCTTATATAGCTACAGCTTATATAGCTATCAGTGGAAGGATAGACACATAAATCAATCAGACAAAATAGAGAACTCAGAAGTAGCCCATAAAACTAGAGCCGCTGATTTTTGATAAAGGTGCAAAAGCAATTTAATGTTGAAAGGATAGATTTTTCAACAAATATTACTAGAACAATGAAATGTGCATAAGGAAAAAAAAACTAGAACCTCAGTCTAAACATAACACTTTATACAAAATAATCTCACAATGGATCACAGAAGTAAATATAAAATGTAATGTTATTAAACTTTTCAAGAAAACGTAGGAGGAAATCTTTGGGACCTAGGATCTGATGAAGGGTACTTAGGCAGAAAGCAAGGGGCTTGATCTATAAAAGAAAAAGAATCAAATGGGACTTCATCAAAATTTAAATGTTTTTCTGTGTAAAGACCTTGTGCTGCTCTGATAATAGCCAAACTGCAGACTGGAAGAAAATACTTGTAAACAACATATCTAATAAGGGACTCAAATCTAGATTATGTAAATAACTCTCAAAACTCAGTAATAATAAAACAAAAAAGTTCATTTAGAAAATGGGCAAAGGAGATGAACAAACATTTAATTAAAGAAGACATACATATAACAAATAAGTACTGGGAAAGAACTCAACTCCTCTCACCATCACAGAAATTCAAATTAAGAGCACAATGAGGTATCAGTGTATAACTATTAGGATCTCTAAATTTATTCTAACAGCGACTACACCAATTGTTGGTGAGGATGCAGAGAAACTGGATCTTTCATGTGTTGCTAGTGAATGTAAAATGGCATAGCCATTCTGGAAAATAGTTTGGTGGTTTCATTCAAAGTGTAAATGCAATTGCCATGCAACCCAGCAGCGACCCCCATGATCCTGGATAAATGAAAATTTGTGTCCATGCAAAAGCCTGTCCATGAATGTTCATAGCAACTTTGTAGTAGCTCAAAACTGGAAACAACCAAAATGTCCTTCATAGAAATATTTTATCAGCCTTATAAAAGAATAAACTATTGACGCCTGGGTGGCTAAGTTGGTTAAGCAGCTGCCTTCGGCTCAGGTCATGATTCCAGCGTCCTGGGATCGAGTCCCACATTGGGTTCCTTGCTTGGCGGGGAGCCTGCTTCTCCCTCTGCCTCTGCCTGCCACTCTGTCTGCCTGTGCTCACTCTCTCTCCCTCTCTCTCTGACAAATAAATAAATAAAATCTTAAAAAAAAAGAATAAACTATTGATGCATGCAACGACTTGGATTTGTATCAGTCACATTATAGTGAGTGAAAAATGCCAGTCTCAAAGGTATGATTCAATTTATATAAGATTACCAAACTGAAAAAGTTATGGAGCTACAAAACTGAGTAGTGATGGCCAGGGTGTAGGCATGTTTAGGGATGCACATGACCATAAAACAACAGCATGTGAGAAATCTTTGTGGTTGAAAAATAGATCTGTATGTTGATTACAGTGATGTTTGTCGAATCTACATTTATGATAAAATGTCACTGAACTACACATACACGTGGTACCAATGTAAATGTACTTGGTATTGCACTACAATTCAATAGTATTTAGCTGGTTAAAGTACATTAGCCCTGTATAATATTTGCAACTTCCTGTGAATCTATTACTTCAAAACAAAATGTTTTTTAAGGATGTCTTGCAGAAGCCACAAAACCAACACTCAAACTCCACAGCTTTGTAGACCCAGCTAGCTCTACTTCAGGGAAATATTAAAAACTACTATAGAGTATGCTCCACGCAGTCTACAGGGTCTAGGAGATACTTCTGTAGTTATTGCTGATTAATCAGACAACACTGATCCCTCTTTTTGCCATGGTTCTCAAGCTGAATGCACTTCGAACAAATGACAGTGTAGAAAACCAGTCTTACTGGCAGATGGATTGGCGACTTTCAGAGCAAAGACACTGGCACTAAGGGCATTTCACTGAGACCACCAGAGTGATTTCTGCAGTGCCACGAAGCAAAATAGAAGGAAGCTGGTAATGAAGGAAGCTCCCCATGGATTTTGTCTCTTAAACACGAAGGGGCAAGTTTAAAACTTGAAGAATCTAAAAGGATTAAGGGACTGGACCAAAGGGCTCATAGCGTTATAGGTCTCTTCATGGCATTCACAAAAGAACCTTCTGGAAGATTTTGGAAGAAATAAATTTCTCGCACTCAGGAAAGTGAGACTTGAGTTTGAAAGGTGGATCCACTTTAGGCTGCATTTCCTAGACAGCCGATTCAGAGAAGGCAGGCCTGTTACCCTCACCATGTATTTCCTGTGTCCATATGACTTTCTGGTTTGGGGACCAAGGTAAGCAGGAAGGGTCTGTGATCTAAACGTCAGGGTCTTCTGCCTTAGGACCCATCCTTGCTGACCCAGGTGGGTTTTCAATACAGAATTCAAGGGTTCCTCAAAACATCCAGCAGAGGGACTCCTGAATTCATTTGCAAATCCTGATTTTGCCTAGTCCACCTCTTCCCTGCTGCTCTTTGACCCTTAGGATGAGGAGTGTGAGCTAAGGAGAGCTGCATCTAACTCCAAGGAAAACTGAGAGCCATCAAATGCTTTAAACCAATTAAAACATTATTATCTGGGCAGCCAGTGTATTGAATGGTGTGAGGGGCATTACTCGAGTTCGAGATCATGCCAAAAGCAGCTTCAAAGTTCAGGCAAGCAACAATGTCTACTGGGATGGAGAGAAGGGAAAACACTGACCATATAAGATGGCAAAACTGCCAATGCAGGATGTCTGACTGTATGAGGGAGATGCCCAGATGTTAGGTTCTGACAACAGACTCGGGAATGTCAGGACAAATCCTATATCCTTTCAAGTAGTATGACAGTAAATGAGAAGGTGACAAGAGATGTGGGTATCCAGGGGAGGTCACGGGGGCCCTAGGGAGTGCTCCATCCCTCATAGCCGCAACGATTAATTCTTGTTTGCTGACATCATTGCTTTATGAATAGTTTAACAAGCAACTGACCTTTGTCTTTATGGCTATCGGGAGGCATGGCTTAGAGTAAAATTATTCCAAAATTCAGATCATTTTCAAGTAAATATCTGAAGATATCAGCTTGCTTATAATTTAACATCTTAAAAATAGTGCACTCAGTTTGATAATATAGCTTCATGGGAAATGGCTTTTACTGAGATTGTTTTATGGCTTTGTTGAGAGTCTACTAGCACCCACCTCACATTGACTAACTACAGATTGTCATGCCATGGGTCTACAGCGTGTAATTTTGTATTCGAGCAGACAGTAAGTTGTCACTTGAGGAAGCCTTTGATCTTTACAGTGGGACACTCAGCAGACATCTTGACGTGCGTCTGGCTGTATGGGGGGAAGGTGTGGGCACACTATAAATCTCCCTGAGCAGTTCTTTTGTGTGAAGAAGTCTTCGCCCCTACTACAGGTTATTTACATTCAGCATATTCCCATATGAGGAATTTCCAGGAAAAATAGTATAGATAGTTTTAAAACCCTTGAAGATGCTGTTGGCTAAATTTATTTCAGGGCGACTTGTAGTAATTTATAATTCCATCGGTAGTATGTAATGAACGGTGCCCATTTCATAACAACTCTACTTACACCAGCTCTTCCCTGGGCTTTTATTCTATTCTATGTCCATTTAATGAATGAAAATGGGAATACTGGTCTAATATTTCTGTCTTAAATATAAGTGGGGTGTAACATTTTTCATTGTTATTTGAGATGTGCATTTCTTTTGTTTGTTTGTTTTTTTTTTTTTTTGGTTGTTATCTGATACTTTTACCCATTTATTTACAGGGGTTTTAACATTTTTTCCCTCCATTATAACATAAAAAAACTGTGTACAACAGTTATCTACATTTCGGAACTTTCAAATAAATGGGTTTAAATTTGTTTTCACTGCATCTTTTTTTATTATGTTCAGTTAGCCAACTTATAGGACATTATTACTTTTTGATGTAGTGTTCGACGATTCATTAGTCGCATATAACACCCAGTGCTCATCACAACATGTGTGCTGTATTTTCATGTATTCCAAGTTTTGTTTTCTGCCTTCTGATTTTATAATGTCAACTGTTCTTAACCTTTTCCACTCAATATGTGGCTAATTAGTTTATTTATAGTTAAAAATTCATTATTATTATTATAATTTATCTCTCATTAGAATTTAACTCAGCTCTTAAGCCCTTGGCATTGGTAAAATAAGGTTATTTGCCTTATATCAGATGTGAGATAAATAAGATGGATGTTTATGGTTTTGTTTCACCAAGAGAAACTTGCTCAAGCACCCAGTGAGTAAATAAATGATTTGGAAGAAGCCATATAAATGATAATAAATGAACTAGAAACAAACAAGAAATACTAAATCCATGTGACAGTTTTCTATCCCAGAAAACCCTCTTCTGGGGATAGTTGTCAGCTGGGGCCAGGATGTTGCTCTCAATGGGCATTAGCTGTTGTCCTCAAAATAAGTGAAGATTGATTTAGGGCAGAAACACAGTACTCGCTGACCCAGGAAGTTTACAAGAAACTCTCACTGAATTTCTGGAAAATCTAGCTACTTGGACAACTTGCCAAAGATTCCCTACAGGCAAGAAGGTTCTCTCGTGGGATGAGTTGCCCTAGAAAGTTGGGCTCTACATATGCTGGGAATGGACTCCCCATTATATACCTTCATCTCATAGTATATAGGTTCAGGTTCCTAAGTGCCAATGGATTGCACTCGGAGAAGAATTTCACCTTGTCCTATGACAAGAGAAAAGAAGGCATGTTTGGGCACAGATGCTGGTAAAATTATGGGCAAAATTATGAAGCAATTAGGAGCCACAACCCAGGTATTGAGGGTATGACTTTTTTTTAAA
>PISX010006290.1:61398-84067 GCA_004024625.1 Mellivora capensis
CACACCCAGTGCTCCATGCAATGCGTGCCCTCCATAATACCCACCACCTGGCTCCCCCAACCTCCCACCCCTGCCCCTTCAAAACCCTCAGGTGGTTTTTCAGAGTCCATAGTCTCTCATGGTTCATCTCCCCCCCAATTTCCCTCAACTCCCTTCTCCTCTCCATCTCCCCATGTCCTCCGTGTTATTTGTTATGCTCTGCAAATAAGTGAAGCCATATGATAATTGACTCTCTCTGATTGACTTATTTCACTCAGCATAATCTCTTCCAGTCCCGTCCATGTTGCTACAAAAGTTGGGTATTCATCCTTTCTGATGGAGGTATGACTTTAAGCACTGCGGCAGATGGGATATAGTAAGCAGCTGCCAGAGTAACCGACTGGACCAGTGGTACGCCACTAGGTGGCAGAAGAATCCCACTATGGCTATTTACCCTGTTTCTGGAACTTAATCTTTACCCAGAGAAGAGCGCTTTAGGGTGGGAGTCCTGATCCTTTTAGGGCGGTAGAGGTGAAGGCAGTGCCTGATCCTGGTGCCCAGGAAGAGAGTCATGACTTCAGGAAAGTCGGCTTGTATTCACCACTCTGGCGTGTGCATGAGTATCTTTCCCCAAAGCACTCAGGTAGTTTCTGTTGCCTTCCCTCCCACACCAGACCCTGCACACAAAGGTTGACTAAGTTATTTAGCACCTCAGATTGTTATCAGATGACTTCCCCTGTATGCTTGGGCTTATGCCCCTCACTCCAACCACGAATTCCCCCCTTAGACCTCCATGTCACTGGTTATGTATCTCCCTCCCTTTCCACCACCACCCGCAATCCGCATTGGAGGCTTGTGTTTCCTTTTCCCTTTTATAAGCCTAGATATTTTTCAGAGAACATTTCCATCCTAGTATCAGTGTGTTGATGAGACCCACGTCTTGTGTGCTGCTGGATACCCACCATGGGCCACATAAATACCCCCGCTGGCCAAATTCATCCACATAGCTAATAAATCTGGATATTGGTGCTGCAAGAAGATGGTCCTTCTTTCCCACGTAGCCTTAAAGAGAAAAGTCTGCTTCAAACTGCAGCTTTACTGATTTGTGCCATTTAATTAATTACTGGAGCCTTAGATACTCACCTACAAAGTGGGAATAATAATGCCTACTTTGAAGGACTATTGTGAGGATTAAATCAGAGGAGATATTCAGCCTCCTCCTGATTCCACTTCACTGACTTGTGAAGTTTTACTCTTGAATTAAGGAAATCTTACATTTCACCATACAACACAATCCCTGCATTGTTAGGACGGATGTAGCACTGTCCTTGAGACAGGTTCATTACCGTGGTTTCTACTATCACTGGTAGTAATCTTGATGTTTAAGTCTATTCTGAGAATATGGTAAAACTTGGCTCCCATCATCCAGAGTAAAAATGAGAATAAAGACAAACACTTTCATGTTATGCTGAAAGTATATTTATATATATAGATATAGATATTTATTTTCTGCAGACAGCTTTTACTGATGACTCATTTTAATGTTCAAAGAACAGCCTATTTCAATACTACATAATCTGTACCAGAATGAGATGGATAGCTTCTCAATTCATTTCACAAAGCCAGCACAACTCTGATACCAAAACATAACAATTATAACACAAAACAGAGAATCACAGATCTCACTTAAAAATACAGATGCCAAAATACCAAAGAGAACAGTAGCCAATCGAAATCAACACCACATGAAAATGTACAAAGCTTTGGCAGATACTAAGCTGAACCAAATTTAAATCCAAACTTACACACATAGAATTGGAACATAAACACCAGAAACAAAACGCCCCCCACCCCACCCCACCCTGTCAGTGGCCTCTGGCCAGGAACCCAAAGGAATGAGATATCTGCGGAAGGAACCACATTAGCGGGGAGGGGAACTGCTGGTGGGGTCACCGGCATTGTCACCGGATCCAGGCTCATCCTCATCCAAATCTTCAGACTCACACTCTGCCAATGCTTCAAAATACTGCAAAGGCCAGCACCGTGGGTCTCTCTTATGGAGCTTGGCCAGAAACCTCAAAACAAGCATCTTGCTGGTTTCGAGGAATGCTCGGGGGCCCCAGAGGAACTCATATTCTGCTGGCTCAGTATAGGGGATTCGCCTGTACTCTAGGTACTTCTGCCTTACAAACACTTCGGTGATGAGCTTCTTTGTATTTCCGAAGACAGCATGTGTCTCTCGGACATCCAACCCTAACCTGTACAGAAAACTAAAGATCATGTCCTCCCTGACACAATTGCCTTTCATAAAGATGAGACTCAGGACCACCATCAGGAGGCCTAACTTGGGCCTGTCTAAGTAGGATGCCACTGGTTCACCCTTGTGGTGCCCCAGCTTGTTGATAATAATATAAGAGTGGTTTTCGGGATCAATCTCTTTCAATTGATAACCGAAAACACACTGTAGCTTATTGTTGGCACGGTTGATGATATCCAAGCACTCATCTTTATATTCACGGATGATGAATTTTACCATCTCTGAGCGCTTGATGGGCACCTTGGCTTGGTCCTTGACCAAGAGGAACTGGACCAATGCATTCGCTCTCTCATCCAAGGGAGACAATGGCTGAGTCTCCAGCTTGGGGTCATTCTGGGTGACACCAAATCCATGAGAGAGATTGGCAAACTCAGAGATAATCAGGGGCTGAGGGCTACCTGGGCTTTCCCAGAGACCCAGGGCCCTCGAAGTGCTTGGGCCCTCCCAGGCACTCAGAGCCCAAGTTGTGCTGGGCCCTTCCCAGCCACTCAGGATGCGGGAGGTGCTCGGGCCCTCCCAGCCACTCAGGCCACGGGAGGTGCTCGGGCCCTCCCAGTCACCCAGGACCTGGATAGGGTTTTCAACCTCCCAGTCATTCAAGTTCATATTTTCCCAGGGTCTCTGAGCCTGCCAGTCACGCAGGGCCAGCATATGGCCACTGCTGTCCTCTTCAGTATTCAGATGCTTCTTCTTCCTGGTGGCTTTGCCAGAGCGACGCGGTGGCTCAGCAGACGTCTTCGAGGCCTCTTGAGTCATGGCCATTGCCTTCGGGGCAGCTGCTGTAGCCATCAGGATGGTTGGCACTGCCTGTGCTGCTTTCGAAGGATTCACACTGGGCTGTGGAACCCATGGAACTGCAGGCAGAGCCTCCACACAGGCAAATGGATCCTGCAGAGCCAGTGGCAGTGACTTCGGGGTCTCAGAGGGGGCAGATGGGCCCTGAAAGGCATTAGAAGAGGCAGGCTGGAACCGGGAGGTAGTTGGAAAGACCCTTGAAGTGGCAGTGAAGGTCTCCGATGTGGCAGGCAAGTTTTTCCAGGCAGTGGGCAGGTGTGCTCGGGCAGCTGACACTGCCTTTGGAGCACAGAACGTGGCAGCAAAGATCATGCGATCCTTCGAAGGGGCCCTCCGTTCCTTTGAAGAGGTCCTCCGTTCCTTTGAAGAGGTCCTGCGTTCTATGGAAGAGGCCCTGGATTCTCCCGATGGAGTCATCAGTGATTTAGCGGAGCCCCTGGGAAAATTTGCTGCCGCTATGGGAGCTCCGGGCTGGCCCTGCAAGGCTGCTGGGGAGCCTTGCCAGGAGGGCTGGAGTTGCAAGGTGGGCAGCTCTGCTTGCGGGCCCGAGGGCTGGGCCTGCTGGGTGGGTAGCTGGATTTGGAGGGCCTTTTGGGAGGCCGGGACCCCCTGAAAGGGCTGCTCCAGCTGAACCAGTGGTGGGCCCTGCCTCTGGGCCTCCTGGGTGGGCACAGGCTGCCAGAACTGCCCAGGGGCCTTGGGGGCCTGCCAGGTGAGAGCCTGGGCTTGCTGCACTTCCTGGAATTCCATCGACGTCGGCAGCTCATGTGGCACTGGGGGTTGGCCTTTGGGGGCCTGCCAGATGATGGGTGGGCAGTGCACAGCTTGCGGGGCCGACAGAGGAGCCGACAACACAGCCTGAGGTGCCTGCGGGCCAGCGGGAGGCACCGTGGGCACCTGCGTGGCTGGCGGAGCAGTGGGCACCTGCGGCGCTGCCCGCACCTGTGGAGCTGCCCGCACCTGGGGGGTGGGCAGCCTAGCCTGCGGAGCCTGCCGCAGCGGCGGCGGGGGTGGCAGGGCCTGCCAGAGTGGTGGTTGGGTGGCCAGGACCTGTGGGGCAGGCCGGATGGGCGGCGGTGCCTGGCGTATCAGCGGTGGCGCCTGGCGAATCGGGGGCGGGGCCTGGCGCACCGGCGGGGGGCCAGGTCGGATGGGTGGTGGGCCCGGGCGGATGGGCGGTGGGCCCTGGCGCACGGATGGTGGTGCCTGCCAGGTAATGGTCGGAGCCTGCCAGGTGACCTGCGTGGTCTGCCAAGCCAGAGGCGTGGCTTGCCAGCCTTGCGGCGGGGCCTGCCATCCTGGCGAGGTGGCCTGCCAGCCCGGGGGTGTGGCCAGCTGCGCCTGCGGGGCCTGCGGGCCCTGGGGAACCTGCGGAGGAGCCCTTATAACCTGAGACTGGATTTGCAGAATCAGAGGCTGAGCCTGTGGGGCCCAAGAAGCCAGAGGCTGCGCAGGTGGGGCGGCCGGCTGCGCCATCGGGGCTCCTGAAGCTGGAGCCTGAGTGATCGGAGCTCTCGAACCTGGAGGATGAATCATCAGGACGCCGGGACCAGGAGGCTTGGCCATCGGGGCTCCCGGAGGCGGAGGCTGGGTCATCAAGGCTCCTGGGGGCGGAGGCTGGGCCATCGGAGCTCCCGGAGCAGGCGGCTGGACCATCAGGACTCCCGGAGTCAGAGGCTGGGCCATCAGGACTCCCGGAGTCGGAGGCTGGGCCATCGGGGTCCCCGGAGGGGGAGGATGGGCCATCGGTGTCCCCGGAGGGGGAGGGTGGGCCATCGGTGTCCCCGGAGGGGGAGGATGCACCATCGGGGTCCCCGGAGGGGGAGGATGGGCCATCGGGGTCCCCGGAGGGGGAGGATGGGCCATCGGGGTCCCCGGAGGGGGAGGATGGGCCATCGGGGTCCCCGGGGGTGGAGGATGGGCCATCGGGGCTCCGGGAGCTGAAGGATGCATCATCAGGACTCCCGGAGTCGGAGGCTGGGCCATCGGGGCTCCCGGAGGGGGAGGATGGATCATCAGGACTCCGGGAGTCGGAGGCTTGCCCATCGGGCCTCCCAGAGGGGGAGCCTGGACCATCGGGCCCCCCAGGGCCGGAGGCTGGGCCATCGGAGCCACTGGGGTAGGCGGCTGGCCCTGTGGGGCCTCCCAAGCAGGCTGAGGTGCCTGCCAAGCGGCCAGTGAAGCCTGCAAATCAATCGGAGGTGGATCCCAGGGGACTGGCGGAGCCCGAGAGGAGGCGGGCGGGGCCCGCATCAGAACCGTAGGGCGGCTATAGACCGGAGGCTTAGGGGCCTCGGCCGGGGGACTCGAATCACCCAAATTCTTACTTAGCTGCGACATGTCCCTTTGCTCTGACAGCTGGTGGGCCTTTTCCTCCGACAGCTGCTGGGCCTTTTCCTCCAGAGAGAAGAGAATGCCTACGTGGCTGATCAGAGGATCCCTCCCTGCTGACTGGTGAATAGGAAGTAAGTGCCCTTAGCTCTGCAGCTTTCCGCAGTAAGGAGGAGGGGGGAAGGGGGCTCAATCCCGCCCCTTCCCCGCCCCCGACCACCACAAGTGGATAGTGCATAGGGGCGTCTACCAGAAATCCTGGCTGACACAAGATCCCTTCTCACTCTGTCCAGTCCCCAAATGCAGCCTGGTGAGACTTACCATGGATGAGTTTTCACAGAGGAGTGACAAGAACAGATCTATGTTTTAGAAATCACAGTTCTGCAGTATAGAGTAGGAACAGACCACTGGTAACATGGAAGGCATCCATGAGGGGGGAGATGGTGTGGTCTGAGCTCAGATACAGCAAAATCGGAGCCAGAGAATAAAAGAAGTGAATCTATGTATATGAGAGATTCAGGAATCATAGCAGGCTGCTATTATAATTTAATGTAAAAGAGATGGAAAAGACGTATAAGTCTGTCTTGGGAAAGTGGGGAATTGATAGTGTGGTTGATTCTCTTAGGGACACAGTGGGAGGCACATAGCAAGAGAGATTTATGAGTATTGATTGGGATATGGACATTTACAGTCCTTTGGGACTGCCAAAGAGAGATGCTCTATAGACCGTCTTGTATGATAGCTTGAGATTCAAAAGAAAACTGAACTGAGAGTTAAGGTACTCCTTAACTGTGGGAGTGAATGTGTTTGCAGGAGAAGTGTTAAGAGTGAAACTCCTGAGATATGTCTTGAAGAATACAGACATTTTTAGATACACGCAGAGAAAAGGGATGGTAAAGACTACAGAGAGAAGGAAAGAAATCATGGAAATTCAGATGCTCCAGGTATCAATGGAAGACAGCATTTTTAGTACCAGGAAAATTTCCTGTGAAGTAGCTGGGATGAAGGAACGAGCTGTCTTAGTGCTGTTCATCAGTTACAGAGCAGGAAATAAATCATAAAAATGAAAGCCAAAAATGCACTAGAAAACAATAAAATGAATGAATAAAAAGATCTAAGATTAACATATAGGGAAAATAGATGAAGAATAAAATATGAAATTTCAGGGAAATCTTGGGCAAAATCAGTTTAAAAATCATCTATCTATATATGCAGATAAGGCAGAAGACATAAAAATGATTGGTTAACACTATACTAATTCATGTTGAAAGGACATGACAGTCTTACTTCTAGTTGGACAGTTTTCTGGAAATAGTCAGAACACTAAATAAGAATGTTTAGTTTAGAAGAGACCGTTTTCACCTACGGCAAGGGTCCAGAAAGATACAATGAAAGATACCACAAGGGGGCAGAAGAGAATGATGAAGGCCATACCCTACTCTTCCTGAGGTACCCTTATCCGATGTTCCTCAAATTTGGTAATTTATGAATTCCAATCAAGATATAAATTCATTTTTAAGGTAATTATTGCTTTAAATAATGAGGAATAATTTCAGAATGAGGTTTCAGTGTTTTATTTTCTGGCAACAGAAGAGGTGAGGAATCCATTATTATTCCTAGGAACACCTTAATTTTCAAATACAAACATCTCTTTCCTGTTGCCTAATATATCACATATATACCCACATATATATGCCATATATATATGTGGCATATATATATATATATATATATATATATATATGCCACAGAATTGCTTCTACTGAATGGAGACCACCATGCTTCATGGCTTCCAGGTTCCTCTTGTGCATTAGTAGTTCATATAGGACTTCTCAAATTGGTAGGGGTTTATAAACACCCTAGAGGGACTAACTCTGGGCATATAACCTTGGTGTTCCTGGATCACCAATCCTGACACATGGCAGTTACTGGCTATGGATGGCTTTGAGAAATTCAGTTCATTTTTCAGCCTATGGCATTTCTACCTTCAATAAGACATACTTGCTCCTCCTCTAATTAAAATGTATAGTTTTCTGAGAGATTGAGCTTTTTAATAACCATTTCTTTTTAGTATTATGGCAGATTTAACCTTCAATCCACCATTATGCGAGTCATCCTACACAATAAATGGCTACTAGTAGGTCCCAACTGTCCCCAATGACATTGGGTGGCAATGAATAGCATCGCCACCCAATGTCAACTCCCACTAAGTTCATTATGTAAAAGGAGGCCCGATTTATGCCCAAAGGTGACACAGAAACAAAAAAGGAAGTATCAGGATTTTTAAAAAAAATTAGCATCATTCAGAATGGAAAGTAGTCAACTTTTACTTTAGCACCTGTGTGATTCATTGGGAACATTGTTTAATTGGTAGAGAAAAACTTGGATACAAGCATTTAGTGATTCTGATGGGACTATGAACCCTAGATGAAATGGGTTTATTCTTCCCTGGAAAAACTTCCTATTTTATACAACCAGTGCTCTCAGACACAGGCTACTTGAAAACCTAGCTACTCACAAATTACCTACTCCAACATCAAATACATGTGGGAAAATCAAGTAACATATAACTATTTTGCAAAGATTGACTGCTTTAATAACAGGGAAACTCAAAGCTGACTTGAGTACAGTGGGGAATTTGGACTATAAAGTTTAAACAGGTCTCCCCAAATCTGCCTTCTCCTTATGGGATCTTTGAGCTTCCTGAAGTCATACCACCCTTCTGTGTGTATGCCCTTCCACTTCTATGCCTTTGAACCAAGACTTGCCAAACTTTTCTTTCATTGCTTCTCCGTGAAACAACTTAAAAACACAATGTGAGTAGAAAGCAAAAGTCAAATATATATAAAAATTCCATGGGATGTAGGAGTCTGTCTTCTAACATGAAAGATTTTCAGTATTTTATGAAGATTTTATTTATTTGAGAGAGAGAGAAAAAGCAAGGGATGGAGAGGGAGAATCAGGCTCCCAGTGAGCAGGGAACCCGACATGGGGCTCATCCCAGGACCCTGGGATGATGACCTGAGCTGAAAGCAGATGCCCAACCCACTAATCCACCCAGGTCCCCAGATTTTCAGTATTTTCATAAATATATAACACAAGGATAAAAAAAGTAATTTTAAAAATTGGGGGAAAGAGAACTGAGAATAGACAAATAGAAGTGGGAAAATCATTGAGGCATGTATATTAATTTTTTAGTATTTATTTACTATCCAATTTAGCATAAGAATGGAGCCTCCATGCTGGCTGGAACTTTGTTTTATTCACCCTTTTATACATCCTGTTCATCCTGAATGGCCACTAAAAATAATGAAAGTGTAAGATCAGAAAAACAACCACATACCTTTCACTCCCATATAACTGTTAGACTTAGTGCAAATATTTATAAGTGGGTAAAATAATCAGTTATGATTTTCAAAAAGTCTAAAATAATTTATTTATGAAATGCCTTTTATTAAGGATTCAGAACCCTCAGGTTGTTTTTCAGAGTCCATAGTCTCTCATGGTTCAGCACTCTGATGTGAGTAGTGCTGCAGAGGAAAATCGAAAACCAAATCTTATAGACACATACAGATATTGACATGGTATTTTTAGTGCAACAAAGTGTTACTGTTTGCATTGTATAAAACTCATACTGGTCATAGTTGATGCAAATAACTGAGTAGTCACTTATGCTTGAAGCGTGGGAGGGGGTGGGGGGGTGTAATGGTTGCAGTAGCAAGGAAAAGAAAAAAAAACCTGAAAGCTGTGGGAGAGATTCATGAGTTTCTCCAAATAGACAGACTAAGCCCTAAAAGAAAAAAAGAAGTATAGGATGTATCAGAAGTACAAGGCATTTGAAGGAAGAATTACAAGGAATTCATTAAAATAGCACAACTACTATTAACTGAATGCCTATTATGTGGTCAAATACCATTCTAAATTTTTTTTTTAAAGATTTTATTTATTTATTTGTCAGAGAGAGAGAGGGAGAGAGAGCAAGCACAGGCAGACAGAGTGGCAGGCAGAGGCAGAGGGAGAAGCAGGCTCCCTGCTGAGCAAGGAGCCCGATGTGGGACTCGATCCCAGGATGCTGGGATCATGACCTGAGCCGAAGGCAGCTGCTTAACCAACTGAGCCACCCAGGCGTCCCACCATTCTAAAATTTTTATAGACATGGTATAATCCTCACAAAATCCACAGGTGTTTGGCCCCATTTAACACATCAAGAAGTTGATGCTCGGGATGGTAATTAACTTGTCACAGATCTGGCAATGTATTTCCAAATCTGGAATTAAAGCCTGATCTATATTAGTTGCCAAAAGCCAACATTCCTCACCATTACACCAATGCTGCCAAATATTTCTCCAAAATATTTTTTTAGCTTTAGATTTAATTAATATAAAACAAACTGCATAGATTTACAGTAGTCTGTTTAGTGAGCTTTTTCAAGGAGTAGTCATCTCTCAAAACAAAATAAGTAACATTTTGTTTATCAAATAAAAGTCCAACGTGCCTTTTCTCAGTCAAATCCTCTATGTCTAAAGGCAATCACTCTTTTTAAAATTTCATTAACATATAATGTATTACTTGCTTCGGGGATACAGGTCTGTGAATCATCAGGCTTACACAATTCACAGCACTCACCATAGCACATACCCTCCCCAATGTCCATAACCCACCCCATCCCTCCCACCCGCCTCCCTTCAGCAACCCTCAGTTTGTTTCCTGAGATTAAGAGTCTCTTATGGTTTTTCTCCCTCCCAGGTCTCATCTTGTTTCATTTTTTACCTCCCTTCCTTTTCATGACCCCCCACCCTGCCTCTCAAATTCCTCGTATGAGAGAGATCATATGGTAATTGTCTTTCTCTGATTGACTTAGTTGGCTTAGTGTAATACCCACTAGTTCCATCCATGTTGTTGCAAATGGCAAGATTTCATTTTTTGATTGCTATATATATATATAATATAACATATAACACATTATATATAACATATAACATATAACATATTTATACATAATATATAATATAACATAACATATAACATATTTATATATAATATTTATATATAATAATATAATATAATATATAATATAATAATATTTATATATAAATATATTTTAATATATTATATATAATATATATTATATATATTATATATATATCATCTCTTTTTTAGCCATTCATCTGTTATTGGACATTTAGGTTCTTTTCATAGTTTGGCTATTGTGGACATTGGTGCTATAAACATTTGGGTGCATGTGTCCCTTTGGATCACTACATTTGTATCTTTAGGGTAAATACCCAGTAGTGCAATTGCTGGGTTCTAGGGTAGCTCTATTTTCAACTTCTTGAGGAAGCTCCATACTGTTTCCCAGAGGGGCTGCATCAGCTTGCATTCCCACCAACAGTGTAGGAAGGTTCCCCTTTCTCTACATCCTCAGCAATATCTGTCATTTCCTGATTTGTTCATTTTAGCCATTCTGACTAGAGTGAGGTGGTATCTCACTGTAGTTTTGATTTGTATTTCCCTGATGCTGAGTGATGTTGAACCCTTTTTCATGTGTGTCTGTTGGCCATTTGGATGTCTTCTTTACAGAAACGTCTGTTCATGCCTTCTGTCCATCTCTTGATTGGATTATTTGTTCTTTGGGTGTTGAGTTTGATAAGTTCTTTATAGGTTTTGGATACTAGCCCTTTATCCGATACGTCATTTGCAAATGTCTTCTCCGATTCTGTCAGTTGTCTTTTGGTTTTGTTGACTGTTTCCATTGTTGTGCAATTTTTTTGTTTTCTTGATGAAGTCCCAATAGCTAATTTTTGCCCTTGCATCCCTTGCCTTTGGTGATGTTTCTAGGAAGAAGTTACTGTGGCTGAGGTTGAAGAGGCAACCACATTTTGATTTCTCTTGCTTTATATCAGTTTTAAGATATCATATAAATGATATTCTCAGATATCATATAAATGAAATCCGTATAGTATATATATATTTTTTGTGTGGAGAGTCAACATTTAAATACATATATATATATATATATATATATATATATATATATTTATTTATATATATGTATGTATATATATACATGTTTTGGGGTGCATAGGAGGTTTGCTATATCATTTATTTGTTTGTTTGTTTATTTACTATCATGTTATGTTAGTCACCATACGTTACATCATTAGTTTTTGATGTAGTGTTCCAATATTCACTGTTTATGCATCACACCCAGTGCTCCATGCAATATGTGCCCTCTTTAATACCCACCACTAGATCCTCCCAACTCCCATCCCCCTCCCCTCCAAAACCCTCAGTTTGTTTCTCATAGTCCACAGTCTCTCATGCTTTGTCTACCCCTCTAATTTACCCCACTTTACTTTCCCTTTCCTCTTCTGTGGTCCTCCATGTTATTCCTTATGCTCCACAAGTAAGTGAAACCATATGATAATTTTATTTTATATATTTTTTATATGTTGTTAGCTACCATATTGTGCATCATTAGTTTTTGATGTGGTGTTCAGTGACTCATTAGTTGCCTATAACACCTTGTGCTCATCACAACACGTGCCCTCCCTAACACCCACCACCCGGCTACTCCATGCTCCCATCCTCCTCCTCTCTGAAACCCTCAGTTTGTTTTCTGGGGTCCATAGTCTATCATGGTTTGTCTCCCTCTCTGATTCCCCCCTCTTCAGCACAGGAGGCAATAGGGGAAGGAAGGGAAAACTGTGCTTCACTTTTAAAAAAAATTAATTCCAGTATAGTTAATATACAATGTTATATTAGTTTCAGGTGTACAATATGGTGATTCAACAACTCATACATCATCCAGTGCTCATCATGACAAGTGCACTCCTTCATCCCTATCACCTATTTCACCCATTTCCCCCTCCCACCTCCCCTCTGGTAACTATCAGTTTGTTCTCCATAGTTAAGATGTGTGCTTATCTTTTTTTTTTTTTTACCATTCTTTTTTTTTAAATTTCTTTTCAGCTTAACAGAATTCATAGTTTTTGCACCACACCCAGTGCTCCATGCAATGCATGCCCTCCATAATACCTACCACCTGGCTCCCCCATCCTCCTACCCCCTGCCCCTTCAAAACCCTCAGGTTGTTTTTCAGAGTCCATAGTCTCTCATGGTTCATCTCCCCCTCCAATTTCCATCAACTCCCTTCTCCTCTCCATCTCCCCATGTCCTCCGTGTTATTTGTTATGCTCCACAAATAAGTGAAACCATACGATAATTGACTCTCTCTGCTTGACTTGTTTCACTCAGCATAATCTCTTCCAGTCCCGTCCATGTTGCTACAAAAGTTGGGTATTCATCCTTTCTGATGGAGGCATAATACTCCATAGTGTATATGGACCACATCTTCCTTATAAGAAACTGCAACAGTTCTCATAGCTGAGTTAGACCATTTTACATTCTACCAGAATATATGAGAATTTCAGGTGCTCAACAACTTTACAAATTGTTGTGTTGTCAGTCTTCTTGATTTTGGTCATTCTAGTGGATGTGAAATGGTGACAATACAATTTTACACTCCTATTAGCAATGAATGAGAGTGCTAGGAGCTCCATGTCCTTGCCGAAATTGATGTAACTGACCATTTTGATTTTAGGCAACCCAGTGGTGGGGAGTATATCAGTGTGTGTGTGTGTGTGTGTGTGTGTGTGTTTTAAGACTTTATTTATTTCAGAGAAAGAAAGAAAGTGGGAGAGCAGAAAGTGAGGTGAGGGGCAGAGGCAGGAGCAGATCCCCACTGAACAGGGAGCCCAACACGGGACTCCATCCCAGGACTCCAGGTTCATGACTCCAGCTTAATGCAGATGTTTAACCAACTGAGGCACCCAGGCACTCCGCGTTTTTTATTTTTTGTATGTTTGTTTATTAACAGGATATGTTTTAGACCAGTTGTAGGTTTACAAAAAAAATGAGGGGAAGAATTAAGAGTTCCTATATATCTTATGCCTCTACCATACATATATTCAAAATTTTCCCTTATATCAATATCTTACACCTGAGTGGTACATTTGTTACAATGCATGCACCTACATTGACACATCATTATCATCTGAAGTCTATAGGTTACATTAGGGTTCCCTGCTAGCGTTGTGTTATCTATGTGTTTTGACAAATGTATATGACATGTATCCACCATTATAATATAATACAGAATAATTTTACCACCCTAAAAATCCTCTGTGCTCTGTTCAAACTCCCTCCTCCAAATTTCTACAAACACTGACTTTTTAAATGTCTCCATAGTTTTGGGGCACCTGGGTGGCTCAGTAGGTTAAAGCCTCTGCCTTCAGCTTGGGTCATGATCCCAGGGTCCTGGGATCGAGCCCCACATCAGGCTCTCTGGACCGCGGGGAGCCTGCTTTCTCCTCTCTCTCTCTGCCTGCCTCTCTGCCTACTTGTGATCTCTGCCTGTCAAATAAATAAATAAAAAATCTTTAAAAAATCTCTCCATAGTTTTGTGTTTTCCAGAATGCCATCTGCTTTGTAATGACACAGTATGTAAACTTTTCTGATTGCCTTCTTTCACTTACTGATATGCATTTGAGGTCTCTCCATGTCTTTTCATGGACTGATAGCTTATTTCATTTTTTAGCATTGAATAATATTTGATTTCTGGATCAAATATGTTTATCTGTTTATCTATCCACCTATCTTAGTTGATTCCAAGTTTTGGCAAATATGGATAAAGTTATTGTAAACACCCATGTGTACATTACTTATTCTTCATTGAGATATACTATACCACCGTATAGATTTCCTGAAGTTTTCTTATTACCATTCACTTATTATAGGACATCTTGATAGCTTCCAAACTTAGGCAACTATGAATAAAGCTGTTATAAACCTTTGTGTGAAGAATTTGTGTGGAAATAAGTTTTCAATTCATTTGGGTAAATACCAAGGAGCACAATTGTTGGATGTATGATAAGAGTACATGTAGTTTTTTAAGGAACTGCCAAAACTGACTTCCAAAATGGCTGTACTTGGAGCCATTAGTGTATCTTCACTGTGTATTGCACTCCATTTTCCATTTCTTAAATTGGCTTGTCTTTTTATTGTTGATGTTAACAGAAATCACATTATTCAGATTTTCTTTTTCCTCATTTGTCAATTTGAGTAAATTCTGCTTTTAAGGATTTTTTTTCAACTTCATTTAAGTTGTCAAGTTTTTAAATTTAAAGTTGTCAGTTTCCCTTTGTTAGCAATCTGTTAATTGTTAAAAAGTTTGAAGTTAACAATTTCTTCTTACTAAATGGAGATTAATAAAACATCCCTTTATTATTATGTCAATGTCTGTATTATATGTAGTATTGTCTTTCTTTTATTCCTTTTATGAGTGACTTGATTTTTTTCTTTTTTTTCTTTTGTTAACTTTTCTAGGGGTTATCAGTTGTCTTATTCCTTTCAAAGAATAAATGATTGACTTGAGTAATTTTCTCTATTGTTGGTCTGTTTCCTCTTTCACGGATTTCAGCTCTTATTTCTATTCTTTTTATTCTACTTGCTTTAATTTTTATTTTTTTCTACATGATTAGTGTGCAAGCTTAGGTCATTTATTTCAAATATTTCCTTTTTTGTAAAATAGTCATTAAAGTTATAAATTTCTTTTTCAGGTTAATTGTAGTGACATTTTATAAATTTTAGGATGTTATATTTTTATTATTCACTTTGAAATATTTTATAATTTTCTTAGGATTTCTTATTTGATGTATGGGTTATTTGGTTATTTGTGTGTAACTTATATCCACACAAATTTGAATACTTTATATGTATTTTCATAATTTAATTACTAATTTAATTCCAATGTGATCATATAATATGTGCAATATGATCCAGTTATTTAAATATATTAAAGCTTGGGGCATCTGAGTGGCTCAGTTGGTTAGTGTCTGCCTTCAGTTCATGTCATGATCCCAGGGTCCTGGGATTGAGCCTTGTGTCAGGGTCCCTGCTCAGTGGGGAGCCTGCTTCTCCCTCTCCCTCTGTTTCCCAACTCATGCTCTTGCTCTCACTCTCTCTACCTCAATCAAATTTTAAAAAATCTTTTAAAATAAATAAATATATTAAAACTTGAATTTAATTCCCAGTAAGGGGTCTATTTTGAAAAAAAAAAAAACTATTCCATATATACTTGAAATAAATGTATTCCACTATTCTTAGCTATATTTCTATAAGTATCTCCAAGATCAATTTGACTGAGTATATTGTTCATATCTTCTATATACTCACCAATTTTTAAAATCTGGGTAGAATTAAGTGATTCATCACTTACATACAACACCCAGTGCTTATCACAAGTGCCGTCCTTAATACCCATCAACCCATTTAACCCATCCCCTGCCCACCTCCCCTCCAGCAACTATAGTTAAGAGTCTTCTTTATGGTTTGCTTCTCTTTTTCCCCCTATGTTAATCTGTTTTGTTTCTTAAATTCCACATATGATTGAAATCATATGGTATCTGTCTTTCTCTCACTGACTTCTTTGGCTTGGCATAATACATGCTAGCTCCATCCACATCATTGCAAATGGCAAGATTTCATTCTTTTTCATGGTTGAGAAATATTACTATTTATTTCTTCTTTATCCATGCTTCAGTTGATGGACAGTGGGGCTCTTTCCATTATTTGCCTATTGCCGAAAATGCCACTTTAAACATTGGGGTGTATGTATCCCTTCAAATAAATATTTGTATATCCTTGGGTAAATACCTAATAGTGCATTAGTTAGGTCATAGAGTAGTTCTGTTTTGCATTTTTTAGGAACCTCCATACTGTTTTCCAGGGTGGCTGCACCAGTTTGCATTCCCACTAACAGTGTAAGGGGGTTCCCCTTTCTCCACATCCTCGCCAGCACCTGTTGTTTCCTGGGTTGTTAATTTTAGCCATTCTGAATGGTGTGAGGTGATATCTCATTGTAGTTTTGATTTGTATTTCCCTGGTGATGAGTGATGTTCACGTGTCTGCCATCACTATGTCTTCTTTGGACAAATGTCTATTAATATCTTATGTCCACTTTTAAGTGGATTATTTATATTTTTGGTGTTGAGTTTGATCATTTCTTTTTTTTTAAAGGAATCTTTTTTTTTAGATTTTATTTATTTATTTGTCAGAGAGAGAGCATGCGAGAGAAAGCACAGGCAGACAGAGTGGCAGGCAGAGACAGAGAGAGAAGCAGGCTCCCTGCTGAGCAAGGAGCCCGTGGGACTCGATCCCAGGACGCTGGGATCATGACCTGAGCTGAAGGCAGCCGCTTAACTAACTGAGCCACCCAGGCGTCCCGAGTTTGATCATTTCTTAATAGATTTTGGATACTAACCCTTTAGCAGATAGGTCATTTGCAAACATCTCCCATTCTGTAGGTTGCGTTTTAGTTTTGTAGATTGTTACTTCACTTATTTGGTGAAGTCCAAATAGTTTTGTTTTTTTTTTTCTGTTTCCTTTGCCGCTGGAGACATATCTAGTAAGAAGCTGCTATGGCCAATGTCAAAGAGGTTACTGCTTGTGTTCTCCTCTAGGATTTTGTTGCTTTCCTGTCTCACACTTAACTCTTTCATCCATTTTGAATTTATTTTTGTGTATGGTGTAAGAAAGTAGTTTCATTATTTTGCATAAGTTGACCCTTTCATCTTAGAGCATGTCCCCCTTAGCTCTGAAAATACTTCTTTTCTTGAAGTCTACTCTATGTGATATCAACAGAACCATAGTGGCTTTCTTATGCTTAATAATTATATACTCTGCTTATTTGCATCCCTATACATATATAAAATTATAATTACATAATTTTATAATTTATGGATTCATTATAAAGAATTGCCTCATGTGATTGTGGATATTGGCAAGTCCCAAGATCTGCAAGGTGCATTTTCAGGTTGTAATACCCAGAAGAACCAATTTTTTTGGTTCAAGTCTGAGTTTGAAGGTCTGAGATCCAGCAGAGACTAAGGTGCAGTTCCAAGCTGGCCAGCTTGAAACCCAATAAGAACTAATGTTCCAGTTCAAGTTCAACTGGAGCAAAAAAAACAATGTACCAATTCAAAGGTCTATCTGGCAGAAAAAATACCCTCTTACTTGGAGAAGGGTCAGTCTTTTTGCTATATTCAGTCCTTCAACTGATTGTGTGAGACCCATCCACATTATGGAGGATAATCTGCTTTACTCAGTCTACTAATTTAAATGTTAATCTTATCTAAAACACCCTCACAGAAAAACCCAGAATAATGTTTGACCAAATATGCGGGTATACTGTGGCCCAGCTAAATTCACACATAAAATTAATAATCACAATTAAGTTGTGATTTTATTATTATTATTATTATTTTATAAACATATAATGTATTATTAGCCCCAGTGGTACAGGTCTGTGAATCGCCAGGTTTACACACTTCACAGCACTCACCATAAGTCAATCAGAGAAAGACAACAATCATATGATCTCCCTGATATGAGGAAGTGGAGATGCAATGGAGGGGTGTTGGGGGATAGGAAAAGAATAAATGGAACAAGATGGGATCAGGAGGGAGACAAACCAAAAGAGACTCTTAATGTCACAAAAGTTGTGATTTTATTTATTAATCTATTCTACTAATTTCTGCCTTTTTCTTAGAATGCTTAGTCAATTAAGATTTAAAGTAATTAGAGGGCACCTGGGTGTCTCAGTGGGTTAAAGCCTCTGCCTTCAGCTCAGGTCATGATCCCAGGGTCCTGGGATTGAGCCCCACATTGGGCTCTCTGCTCAGTGGAGAGCTTGCTTCTCTTCCTCTCTCTACCTGCCTGTGGTCTGTCAAATAAATAAATAAAATCTTTAAAATAAAAAAAAAATAAGATTTAATGTAATTACTGATAGGGTAGAGTACAAGTCGACTGTATTGGCATTTCTCTTCCAACTATGCAATCTATATTTTGTTTCCCATTTAGGATTAATAAAATATTTTAGTAGTCCATTATATCTCCTGTATTTTTTAATTTATTGCATTGTCATTTTAATGGTTGCTCCACAGATTACAATATGCATCATATATGTGTCTATATATATATATATATATATATATATACAGAGAGAGAGAGAGAGAGAGAGAAAGAGAGAGAGACAGAGTTCTTGCTATGCATAAAACCATATTAGCTGAAAGTTGTCCATAACAGAAAAGTGTACTCACTTTGCACAGGTCTTATTATAATTCAGGTTCTATGTAAAGCAAAACACTGCTCTAATATGCGTAAGCTGCAGTCCATATAGTACTGTAGAAAGCAAAGACTGCCTGCATCGTATGTGTGTATAACTTTAAATGTATAAATATTGGTGTTATTATATTAAATTCTATATATTAAACTATAATAAATATGCATATAAATATATTTCATATTAAATATTTAAAGTCATTTTACACTATGATTTTTATTATATATTATATGTAATATATTTTTATATATATCATATATATTATAAATAATATGATCTCTCTATTATATATATGTGTGTGTGTGTATATATATATACTCTGGTTCTATTCATTCCTTCTTGCACATTAAGATTCCATCTAGCATCAATGTCCTTGAGCCTAATACACTTACCTCACTATTTTTTTAAATTTTTATTTATTTTTAAAATTTCTTTTCAGTGTTTCAGAATTAATTGTTTATGCACCACACCTGATGCTCCATGCAATACATGCCCTCCATAATACCCACCATCAGGCTCACCCAACCTCGCACCCCTCTCCCCTCCAAAAGCCTCAGCTTTTTTCCTCAGCATCCACAGTCTCTCATGGTTCATCTCACCCTCCAATTTCCACATTCATCCATTTTGCCAACCCCTCACCCCCTACCCCTGATAACCACAGATATGTTTTCTGCATTTATAAGCTTGGTTTCTTTCAGATTTCACATGCCAGTGAAATCATATAGTATTGTCTTTGTCTGATTTATCCCACTTAGCAGAATGTCCTCCAGACAAAAGACATGATTTCCTTCCTTTAGATGGCTGAATAATATTCTATATGCAAATATGCATATACCTCGCATACAGACACATATGTCTTCTTTTCTTTTTACACTCATCTACTGATGGACACTTAATTTGTTTCCATGTCTTATCTACTGTCAGTGTGGCTGCAATGAACACAGGGGAGCATGTATCTTTTTGACCTAGTGATTTTGTGTCATTTAGATGTATCCCCAGGAGTAGAATTGCTAGGTCATACGGTAAGTTCTATTTTTATATTTTTTAGATTTTTATTTACTTATTTATGAGAGAGAGAGAGAGAGAGAGAGAACAAACATGCAGAGAGAAAGGAAGAGGGAAAGCAGACTCCCCACTGAACAGAAAGCCCAATGCCAGGCTCAATCCCAAGACCCTGAGGACATGACCTGAGCCAAAAGCAGACCCTTAACTGACTAAGCCACTCAGGCAAGCCTATTTTTACATTTTTGAAGAATTTCCATAATGTCTTCCACAATGGCTGAATCAATTTATATTCTCACTAGTAGTGCATAAGTGTTCTCTTTTCTCCACATTCTCATCAACAATTGTGATCTCTTGCCTTTCTTTTGAAGATTTTATTTATTTATTTTAGAGAGAGAGTGAGAGAGAGCAAACACAGTGGGAGGCATAGAGGGAGAGAGAATCCCACATGGACTCCATGCTGAGCCTGGAGTCTGACACAAGGCTGAATCTCAGGACGGAGGGATCATGAGCCAAAACAAAGAGGCGTTTTGCTTAATCAACTGCACCATCCAGGAGTCCTCTTGACCTTTTCGTAGTAGTCCTTCTAACAGGTATAAGGCGATGTTTCAATGCGGTTTCAATTTCCATTTCACTGATTATTGGTGATGTTGAGCACCTTTTCATGTACTTGTTGGTCATTTGTATGTCTTCTTTGGAAAAATATCCATTTATTTCCTCTACCCATTTTGTAATTGAAATATTTGGTTTTTTGTTTGTTTATTTTGTTCATTTTTGTTTTTTATTTTATTTTTTCAATTCGGTTTAATTTCAATTCAATTTGAATTCAAAAATTCAAAATTTTATTTTATTTTTATTATTTTATTTTATTTTTCCAAGGTTCATTGCTTATGCTTCTTTTTTGCTATTAAGCTGTATGAATTATTATATTTTATTTATTTTTTATTTACATTCAATTAGTCAAGGTATGTACACCATTAGTTTTTAATATAACATTCAGTGATTCATTACTTCACTATAACACCCAGTGCCCATCATTTTTATAGCTTTCATATGTTAACCACTTATTAGATACAGGATTTGCTAATATTTTTCACCCATCCCATTGCCTATTCATTTTGTTGACATTTTCTTTTGCCATTTAGTTTGATGTAGTCCTTCTTATTTATTTTTGCTTTTAGTCTCAAATCCAAAATAAAATAAAACAAAACAAAACAAAAAACAAACAAACAAACAAAAACCAAAAAACATCACTGAGACCAGTATCAATTAACTTTTCCCAGATGTTTTCCTCTAGGAATTTTATGGCTTCAGGTCTTAAATGCTCAAGACTTTAATTCATTTTGAGTTGGTTTTTATATATGGCATAAGATAGTGGTCCAGTTTAATTTTTTTGTATGTGGCTATCCAGTTTTCCTAACACAATTTATTGAAGAAACTATTCTTGGATTTCAGTTGCATTCTTGAAATGTACTTTTTCTGCATAGAGAATTATAGGCAAACAATTTAATTTTTTCTTTCAATACTTAAAGATGTTTCCCACTGTCTTTTGGCAGTAAGACATGATTCTTAGTGTTCTTTTGTATGTAATGTCCTTTTCCACTCAGCTATTTTTAAGAATTTGGCTTTATCTTTGGTTTTCGGCAATTTGATGATAGTACTGTGGGTTTATTTTTCTTATCCTAATTGGGGTTCACTGTGCTTATTGCATTTGTAGGTTAATACATTTCAACATTTTGACAAAATTCTCAGCCATTATCTCTTCAGATAATTTTCTCTCACTCTCTTTCTCTGTCTCCTCTAACTCCCCCTCTTCTTTTCACTCATTCCTTTAAACCCGGTTGACAGCTTTTTCATTCACTGAGGACTTTACTTTTCAGCTCCGCTCCTTCATCTTCAAGACTCAGGAGGTCTTTCTTATTCCTAATTTCCCAGGCTATTTTAGTGTACTCAGTGATGATTTTATGTGCACCTTGGGATGAATTGCTAGCAGCATTTTTTTTTCTCTGCATAAAGCCTCCTGCAGACTGCTGTCTTGCATTCAGGGAAGGATCTGGGCATCTTAAGGAGATATGTCTTAGCTCTCTTATCTTACATGAGCCTCCTCCTCATCACTATCATGCACTCAGGGCATGATTCATGAGTTTGTTTCATCTCCCTGACTTGCTCTCAGCCATTGGTATGCTACTTACATGCATCCAGTGAGATTTGAAGGAAGGATTTGTTAAGAGGCTATGGACTTCTTTTAAACTCCTCAGAATTTGAATATGTCATACAGGATAAGGTGTAGTCAATAAAAGTTTGCTAGTAGTTCGAGTAGTTTCTCTTTATAACCCTCCATGGGAACGTTCCCTCTATTTCTGCATTGTTCCCACAGACTAAAGCACCAGTGGCACTCTCTTTAATCTTAGGAAGTGCTTGACATTTCTGATATTTAATTCATTTAGATTTGAATGCTTTTTTAGCTTGCTGATGTGTTTTATAATTTTTCCATATTGCTTTCATAACTAGAGTGAAACTTTTTGCTTCTAATTCAAAAGTGGAAGTCCTTTCCAAATCTTTTAGCCAAAGAATCTCCACAAAGTGTAGGCAATTCCTTATTGTGATAAACCTGAGGATACTACTGTGATGGTCCTGCTTGAATCTGAGATTTCTTTGAAATGTCATGATTTATATTTAAGATGTCACCCAAAGTGTGTATTCATCCTCATAATATGACAGGATCAAAGAATAATGGTGCCAGTGACTTGATCAGGAGTCTTTAATTTTCCATATTTCTTTTAATTTCAAATGACAGTTTGAATATCTTTACCACACTTTGATCAGTGTTGGAATTACATATTTGTGCCCTAAGTTGTGAATCACTTAGCACAGCATGGAAATGTGTGATAAAATAGCACTGCTACTACTGCCAATATTAAGTGTATTCAGGGCTTGCATCTATGAAGGAGAGAGGGAGAGGTGGAAAATGCACTAGGGTGAGCTGAAGGAAAATTGCTGTCTTAACTGGTGGTGGTGGTGCTAGAATTCTATTTATAATTAATAAAAAAAAAAAAAAACAG
>PISX010006290.1:84167-99050 GCA_004024625.1 Mellivora capensis
GGGACGCCTGGGTGGCTCAGTTGGTTGGACGACTGCCTTCGGCTCAGGTCATGATCCCGGAGACCCGGGATCGAGTCCCGCATCAGGCTCCCAGCTCCACGGGGAGTCTGCTTCTCCCTCTGACCTTCTCCTCGCTCATGCTCTCTCACTGCCTCTCTCTCAAATAAATAAATAAAATCTTTAAAAAAAAATAAAAAAAATAAAAAAACAAAAAAACAAAAACAGAAAACAGGGTACCTGGATGGCTTAGTCACATAAGATCTGACTTCGGCTCAGGTCATGATCCCAAGATCCCAGGATTGAGTCCTGCATCAGGCTCCTTGCTCTGCGGGGAGCCTGCTTCTCCCTCTGCCTCTGCCTCTCTGTGTGTCTTTAATGAATAAATAAATAAAAACATTAAAAAAAAAACCAGAAACCTGGATCTAAACATCTATCTTGGACATTGAAAAGGGTAAGCATTCATGGAGGACATGGGGAGATGGAGAGGAGAAGGGAGTTGAGGGAAATTGGAAGAGGAGATGAACCATGAGAGACTATGGACCCTGAAACACAATCTGAGGGTTTGAAGGGGTGGGGGGTGGGAGGTTGGGGGAGCCAGGTGGTGGGTATTAGGGAGGGCATATATTGCATGGAGCACTGGGTATGGTGCATAAACAATGAATCCTGTTACACTGAAAAGAAATAAATAAAAAAAAAAAAGAAAGAAAAGGGTAAGCATTGAAGGATTTCATGAATGATAGCCTGGATTTCCTCATGAACTAGAAGGACAATGGACTTTATGAGAGTGAGTATCAATTGTAGTGTCTTGTCACCAGGGAGGGGAAGGGGAGATGCCTATGAATAATCAGGTACATTTCCAGACAAGAAACCATGAATGTGCAGTAACTTCAGTCTCAGGTGTACATGTACAGAAAAGAGATGTGAGATTCACTGGAGCTTGAGCATTTGTCATACAGAAGAGAAAGACAATCAAGTGGAGTTCCAAGGAGGAATGATGCATGCCATTTAATTCCTTATTTCTTCTTTCCCACACCTAACCTTAATTCTTTGTGCTCATTACTTCTAAATCACCTATAAATTATACATGACCCCCAAGGCCTTTTCCTCACAATCCACCCTTGTATTACCAAGTATATCTTTCCACTTAGGCTTAAATTTCATTAGAAAATGCTTTTGTGGCTTCTCTTCCCCATGTTCTATGATACTTTCAAGAGACTGCCCAGAAAATTAAATTCACATTCAAGGCATTTCTAGAGAAGCATTCAGATGGGAAGGGAGAAATGGAATCAGTCACAAGGTGGCAGAAGAGTTCAGCCACACCCTTTACTGTCTTAAGAGGCCTCAATTTATTCTTCAACTGGTGGGGAAGATTTTGGAATTCAGGTTCCATTTGATCTGCTGGGTCTTCTGAGAATGGGGAATCAGGATTGACATGAGCTCCACTGAGCTCTCTCAAGGCCATACTCAGGTGAAACCCCATCAAAGGTGCCCATGAAGACACATCTCCCAAACATACCTAAAGGACTACACCCAGTGGAAAATGATAAAAAAGAAAGTGGACAGAGTAATATTCATGTTGGGTTCTGTCTGGATTGGGAAATACTAGAGTCCTTAAAGTAAACAACAAACAAACAATAAAAGGAGAGAGAAACGTAAGGTAGCAGTTGTATAAAACAAATTACTGACCAAGCCATTTAATCTGGGCAGTAGAACATGATCCTGGCTGGATCTCTAATACATTCCATCTCCGTTGCCCAATCCCATCCAATTGGGCCTCCTTGCAGACCTTGGACTGAGTCCAAGAACCTGGGCAATTGCAGGTGTAATGCCGTCTGCTAAGAATGTTCATTCGCCAAGAAATCCCCATGGCTCAATACCTCATTTCTTTCAGATCTCTGCCCAAGTGTCATCGTTTCAGAGAGGTGTCCCTTGACAACTCCCTGTTAATTTTAATCTATTATTCCACTTTAAGAGTTGAAGTGTTCTTATACATTTTTATTTGCATTGTCTGTGCCCCCCACACTGGACTAGATGGCCCATGTAGGCAGGAGTTTTGTTGGATTCTTTCACTACTGTAGTCCACATTTGCAGAAAAAAAAATATTGGAACATTATACATGTTTAGTCAATACTTTATTTATTGATGAATCAATAAATTAATGAAAGGACACATATCAAAAAGATAATACATCAAAATGTAGGGGCCATTTTCACTTGTGTAATTGTGTTCCCATTACCTTTTAGAATTTAGTTTTACACATTTTTCTATATTCTGTACAGATTCTAGGGTCAGACCACCTCAGGTGAAAATCCCATTAGGATTATTAACTAACTTTGTTATCAAAAGCATATGAGTTAATATTTATGTGTCTCAGTTTCCTCATCTGTAAATGGTGGTAAAATATATACTGTTAACTCATTGTAAGAATTACACATTAAGTAGTTAATAAATATCAGCCATTATTGTTAACATCATCATTAACATTTCATCATAGCATGTGGCATTTTCTAATTTTACAGCCTTCTTTACGTGCATTCTTTATCCTTTTACCTTTCCAGTCTGCTTTTCGCTGATTTTAGTTTTCTCACGTTACTGGGCACATTGAGTGGTCGAAAAGAAAGGTGCTACACTTTTATTTTTTCTATTCTTAAAATTTTTAAATTAAAATTCAACTTAACTAAAATGTACTGTATTATTAGTTTCAGAGGTAGAATCCAGTGATTCAACACCTGCATATAACACCCAGTGCTCATCACATCACATGCCCTCCCTAATGCTCATCACCTGATTAGCCCATCCTCCCACCCCTCCAGCTACCCTCAGTTTGTTTCCTATACTTGATTTGACTCCCTCTCTGTTTTCATCTTATTTTATTTTTCTTTCCCTTTCCATATATTCATCTGTTTTGTTTTTTTAATTCCACATTTTAGTGAAAGCATATGGCATTTGTCTTTCTCTGGCTGACTTCTTTTGCTTAACATGATACACTCTAGTTATATCCAAATCATTGCAAATGGCAAGATGTCATTCTTTATGATGGCTGAGTAATATTCCATTATTATTGTGGACATTGGTGCTATGAACAGTGAGGTGCATGTACCCCCTCGAATCTTTGTAGGTAATACAATGGTATAACTTCATATCTTTCAATAATTACTCTGAATATAAATGGACTAAATGCTTCAATAAAAAGATATAGGGTATCAGAATGGATAATAAAATAAGACCCATTGTGGCGCCTGGGTGGCTCAGTGGGTTAAAGCCTCTGCTTTCGGCTCGGGTCATGATCCTAGAGTCCTGGGATCGAGCCCCGCATCCAGCTCTCTGCTCAGTGGAGAGCCTGCTTCCTCCTCTCTCTCCATGCCTGCCTCTCTTGCCTACTTGTGATCTCTGTCTGTCAAATAAATAAATAAAATCTTAAAAAAAATAAGACCCATTGATATGCTGCTTACAAGACTCTCATTTTAGACCCAAAGACACTGCCAGATTGAAAGTGAGGGTGTGGAGTACCATTTATCTTGCCAGTTGACATCAAAAGAAAGCCGGAGTATCCGTCCCTATGTAGACAAACTACATTTTATTTTATTTTATTTTTAAAAAATATTTTGTTTTTTTTTCACTTGAGATAGAGAAATAAAGAGACAGAGCACAAGAAGGTGAGACAGAGGCAGAAAGAGAGGGAGAAACAGACTCCCCACTGAACTGGGAGCCTAATGTGGGGCTCAATCCCAGGACCCCAACATCATGATGACCCAAAGGCAGACACCTAGTTATCTGAGCCACCGAAGCACCCCAACAAACTAGACTTCAAACCAAAGACTGTACTAAGAGGTGAAAAAGATGATATAATAAAAGTATCTATCCAACAAGAAGACTTAACAATTATAGATTTTTATGCCCCAAACTTAGGAGCAGCCACATATATAAACCAATTAATAACAAAAATAAAGAAAAACTTTGATAATAATGCAATAATAGTAGTGGACTTTAACACCCCACTCACAAAAATGAACAGATTAAGCAGTAGATCAACAAGGAAACAAGGGCTTTAAATGACACACTGAACCAAATGGACTTCACATATATATATTCAGAGCACTTCATCTTAGAGCAACAGAATGCACATTCTTCTCCAGTGCACATAGAACAGTCTCCAGAATAGATCACATACAGGGTCACAAATCAGGTGTCAACTAGTACAAAGATTGAGATAATGCCATGCATATCGTTAGACCACAATGCTTTAAAACTTGAAGTAAACTACAAGACAAAAAAAAAATGAAAGAACCACAAATACATGGAGGTTAAAGAGAATCCAATGAATTAATGATGACGGGTATTAAGGAGGGCCTAGAGTATTGCATAGAGCACTGGTATTATATTTAAACAATGAATCATGGAACACTACATCAAAAACTAATGATATACTGTATGGTGACTAACATGACATAATAAAATTTAAAAAAACTAGGAAATTAAAGAAGAATTAAAAACATACATGGAAGCGAATGAAAATGAAAGGTTCAGAATCTTTGGGATGCAGCAAAGGGCATTCTAAGGAGGAAATATAAAGCAATATAAGACTTTCTCAAGAAACAAAAAAACTTGAGGGTTTTGAAGGGGTGGGGGGTGGGAGGTTGGGGGAACAAGGTGGTGGGTATTATGGAGGGCACGCATTGCATGGAGCAGTGGGTGTGGTGCAAAAACTATGAATTCTGTTACGCTGAAAAGAAATGAAATAAAAAAAATTTTAAAAAGAAACAAAAAAAGTCTCAAATATACAACCTAAACTTGCACCTGGAGGAGCTGGAAAAGGAACAACAAATGAAACCTAAACCCAGCAGGAGGAGGAAATAATAAAGATTCAAACAGAAATCAATGACATAGAGATAAAAAATACAGTAGAACAGATCACGAAACTTGCAACTGGTTCTTTGAAAGAATCAATAAGCTCGATAACCCCCTAGCCAGACATCAAAAAGAAGAGAAAGGAGCTGAATAAATAAAATTATAAATGAAAGAGGAGAGATCACAACCAATACTGAAGAAGTACAATCATAGGAGCGTATTATGACCAACTATATACAAAAATTAGGCAGTCTGGAAGAAATGGATGCATTCCTTGAAATATATAAACTACCGGGCACCTGGGTGGCTCAGTGGGTTAAAGCCTCTGACTCAGCTCAGATCATGATCCCAGGGTTCTGGGATAGAACCCCACATGAGGCTCTCTGCTCAGTGGGGAGCCTGCTTCCCTTCCTCTCTCTCTGCCTGCCTCTATGCCTACTTGTGATCTCTGTCTGCCAAATAAATAAATAAAGTCTTTTACAAATAATAAAAAAGAAAAAAAGAGAAATATATAAACTACCAAAACTGAAAACAGGAAGAAATGGATAATCTGAAAAGACCTATAAACAGAAAGGAAATTGAATCAATAATCAAAAATCTCCCAACAGGGGCACCTGGGTGGCTCAGTGGGTTAAAGCCTCTGCTTTCAGTTCAGGTCATGGTCTCAGGGTCCTGGGATCGATCCCCGCATTGGGCTCCCTGCTCAGCGGGGACCCTGCTTCCTCCTCTGTCTCTGCCTCCCTCTCTGACTACTTGTGATCTCTGTCTATCAAATAAATAAATAAAAGCTTTAAAAAATTTAAAAAAAAATCTCCCAACAAACAAGAGTCCAGAGCCAGATGGCCTTCCAGTGGAATTCTGCACTTTTCTTTAATTTTTTTATTTTTTTAAGATTTATTTATTTATTTATTTGTTAGAGAGAGAGAGAGAGCGAGAGAGTGAGCACAGGCAGACAGAGTGGCAGGCAGAGGCAGAGGGAGAAGCAGGCTCCCTGCCAAGCAAGGAGCCTGATGTGGGACTCGATCCCAGGACTCTGGGATCATGACCTGAGCTGAAGGCAGCCGCTTAACCAACTGAGCCACCCAGGCATCCCTGCACTTTTCTTTAAAAGTAATTCTACATCAAGTGCCCTCCTTAATGCCCATCACCCAATTACCTCTTCCCCCTACCCACCTCCCCTACAGCAACCCTCAGTTTGTTCCCCACAGTTAAGAGTCTCGTGGTTTCCCTCACTCTCAGTTTTCATCTTATTTTATTTTTCCTTCCCTTCCACCAATTTCATCAATTTTGTTTCTTATATTCCACATATGAGTGAAATAATATTGCATTTTTAATTGGAAGGCAGCTATGCTCACCACTATACCACCAATGCAGACCTGGCATTTTTAATTGGGTGATGGCCACTAAGGAGGGCAATTGATGTAATGAGCACTGGACTTTGTATGCAACTGAGGAATCACTACATTCTGGCTCTAACTAATAATACAGTATATGACAAATAAATTAAATTTAAATAAAAAATTTAAAAATAAATAAAAGATAAATTACAATAATTCTAAATCACTCCTCTTTGTAATATAACTTGAGGTCCAGAATTGTGATGCCCCCAGCTTTGCTTTGCTTTTTCAAGATTGCTTTAGATATTCAGGTTCTTTTGTGGTTCCATACAAATTTTAGGATATTTTGTTTTATCTCTGTGAAAAATGCTGGTGGCATTTTGAGAGGGATTGCATTAAATGTGTAGATTGCTTTGGATAGTATAGACATATCAACAATATTTGTTCTTCCAATACACGAGTATGGAATATCTTACTATTTCTTTCTGTCCTCTTCAATTTCAAAACAGATTAAAGAGCTAAATACGGGGGTGCCTGGGTGGCTCAGTCATTAGATGATTGCTTTCAGCTCAGGTCATCATCCCAGGGTCCTGGGATTGAGCCCTGTATTGGACTCCCTGCTCAGTGGGAAGCCTGCTTCTCCCTCTCCCATTCCCCTTGCTTGTGTTCCCTCTCTCCCTGTGTCTCTCTGTGTCAAGTAAATAAATAAATCTTAAAAAAAATAAAAAGCGGGACGCCTGGGTGGCTCAGTTGGTTGAGCAGCTGCCTTCGGCTCAGGTCATGATCCCAGCATCCTGGGATCGAGTCCCACATTGGGCTCCTTGCTCGGCAGGGAGCCTGCTTCTCCCTCTGCCTCTGCCTGCCACTCTGTCTGCCTGTGCTTGCTCGTTCTCTCTCCCTCTCTCTGACAAATAAATAAATTTAAAAAAATTAAAAAAATAAAAAGCTAAATATGAGACACAAAACCATTAAAATCCTAGAGGACAACACAGACAATAACCTCTTTGACATCAACCATAACAACTTTTTTTTTCTAGATATGTCTCCTGAGGCAAGGGAAAGAAAAACAAAACAAAAAAATAAATAAACTATTGTGGGTTCTAAAAACAAAAACAAAAACAAAAATCCCTTTCTGCACAGCAAAGGAAACAATTAACAAAACTAAAAGGCAACCTATGGAATATGAGAATATATTTGCAAATGACGTATCTGATAAAGGATTAGTATCTAAAACATATAAAAACTTAAATAACTCAAAACCTAAAAAAAGAATAATCCAATCAAACAATAGGCAGAAGATATGAACACACACTTTTCCAAAGAACACATCCAGATGTCCAACAGACACATGAAAATTATTCAAAATCACTGATCATCAGGGAAATGTAAATCAAAACTACTGTAAGAACAGCTAAAATCAGGAACATAAGAAACAACAGGTTTTGGCGAAGATATGGAGAAATAGGAACCCTCATATATGGTTGATGGAAATACAAACAGGTGCATCCACTCTGGAAAAAGATACAATGGTCCCTCAAAAAGTTAAAAATATAACTACACTATAATTCAGCAATTGCACTACTAGATACTTACCCAAAGAATACAAAAATACTAATTCAAAGAGACACATACATCCCGATGTTTATAGTGCAGTATCTACAATAGCCAAACTATGAAAACAAAACAACTCAGGTGTCCATCAGCAGATAAATGGATACAGAAGAGGTGATATCTGTGAAAAAATATATATATAAATTTTACTGAGTCATAAAACAAAGAATGAAATCTTGCCATTTGCAGTGATGTGGGTGAAGCTAAAGAGTAAAATGCTGAAAGAAATAAGTCAGAGAAACATACCATATGGTTTAACTTATATTTAGGATTTAAGAAACAAAATAAAGGAGCATAGAGTAAAAAGAAGAGAGAGAGAAAAACCAAGAAACAATCTCAAATATAGAGAATGAACTGATGGTTACTAGAAGGGAGGTGGGTGAGGGAATGGGTTAAATAGATAATGGGGATTAAAGAGTGCACTTGTGATGAGCACCAGGTGTTGTTGGGAAGTGTTGAATCACTAAATTGTACATTTGAAGCTAATATTGGACTGTATGTTAACTAACTGGAATTTAAATAAAACTTAAAAGAATTAAAAAAAGGATTTTTAAATGAAAAGTTCTATTTCTAGTATTACTATTTACATTTCTTTATCTTAATTTTTTAAATAATAAAATAGTTTAGACCTCCATAGAAGTACCCACAATTCCAATATATCTTTTAACCATCTTCCTCCACAGATACCAATTTATATAGTCAAGTACCAGTTATCAAATTAGGAAATTAACATTGATACCATCCTATTAAATAAGCTATGTATATATTTTTTAAAGATTTTATTTATTTATTTGACAGACAGAGATCACAAGTAGGCAGAGAGGCAGGCAGAGAGAGAGGAGGAAGCAGGCTCACTGCTGAGCAGAGAGCCCGATGTGGGGCTTGATCCCAGGACCCTGGGATCATGACCTGAGCTGGAGGCAGAGGCTTTAACCCACTGAGCCACCCAGGTGCCCCTATTTATGCATTTTAATATAACTAAAATATAACCTATAATATTTAAATATGCAATCAAGAGTTAAAATAAATTTCTGTATCAGATAACAGAAACCAATTTTTTAAAAAGATTATTTATTTATTTATTTATTTATTTATTTGACAGACAGAGATCACAATTAGGTAGAGAGGCAGGCAGAGGGAGAGAGGAAGGAGGCTCCCTGCTGAGTGGAGAGCCCGATACGGGGCTCAATCCCAGGACCCTGAGATCATGACCCAAGCCGAAGGCAGAGGCCCAACCCACTGAGCCACCCAGGCGCCCCGAAATTAAAATATTTTTATATTTCCTGACACATTTCCTTATTTGTTCGACTATTAATTATTACCAATTACCACTGTTAACTAGTCCTATTTTTATTTGTTTTTTTTAATGCAATTTATGGTAACATAAAACTAAATGAAAAAAACTCGTATTTTTCATGTAATACTAAAATAATAATACAAGTGTGTAATTATTCATTATATATTATAATGCTATGCTGTTAGAATTTATTTTGCCTGGTATAATTGTGTCCTAGTATGACTTTCTAAACGGTTGGCCACTTTAGATATAGACAAGCTAATTCTAAAATTTATATGGAGAAGCAAAGGAACTAGAATAGCTAAACTGTTTTTGAAAAGATTAATAAAGTTGGAGGAATTGCCCTACCCAATATTAAGACTTACTATAAAAATCAGCAATTGGTGTGGTATTTGGTAGAGGGATTGACACATAGATCACTGGAGCATAATAGAGAATTCAGAAATAGGTTCACCACAAGAACAGTCAAGTGATTTCTGACGAAGGTACAAAAGCAATTCAGTGAAAGGATAGTCTTTTCAATAAATGATGTTGAAGCCCTTAGCCACTCCGATGAAAAACTAACAAAACCATGAGAGCCATAATATAAACCTCACATCTCCTAGAAAGTTAACTCAAAGTGAATTATAGATCTCAATGTAATATGTAAATCTCTAAGTGATTCATCACTTACATATAACACGTGGGGTTCATCCCACTAGGTGCCCTCCTTAATACGCATCACCCATTTAGCCCATTGCCCCACCCACTTACCTCTAATAACCATCATGTTTTTTCTCTATAACTAAGAGTCTACTTTATGGTTTGACTCTCTCTCTCTTTTTTTTCTTTCCCTTGCACATATCTGTTTTGTTTATTAAATTCCACATATGAATGAAATCATATGGCATTTATCTTTCTCTGACTAACTTATTTCGCATAGCATAGTATACTCTAGCTCCATCCACATCATGGAAAATGGCCAGGCTTCATTCCTTCTGATGGCTGAGTAATATTCCATTGTGTATATACAACACTTCTTTATCCATTCATTGATCAGTGGATATTTGGGCTCTTTATATCATTTGGCTTATTGTTGACAACGATGCTGTAAACATGGGGGCACAAATGCCATTTCAAATCTCTATTTTTATATCCTTTGTGTAAATACCTAATAGTATAATTCTGGATCATACGTTAGTTCTATTTTTAACTTTTTGAGAAACCGCCATATTGTAGAGTGGCTGCACCAGCTTGCATTTCCACCAACCTTTTAAGAGGGTTCCTCTTCCTCTATATCTTTGCTAACACATATTTTTTTCCTGTATTGTTAAATGTAGTCATTCTGAAAGATATAAGGTAGTATCTCATTGTACTGGGTGTTTTAGATTCCTCTGATGATGACTGAGGTTGAGCATCTTTTCATGTGTCTGTTAACCATCTATATGTCTTCTTTGGAAAAATGTCTATTCATATCTTCTGTCCATTTTTTAACTGCATCATTTATTTTTCAGGTGTTAAGTTTGATAAGTTCTTTATCAATTTTGTATCCTAACCCTTTATCAGATATGTCATTTGCAAATATCATCTCCAATTCTGTAGGCTACCTATTAGTGTTTTTTTTCCCTCTTATCATTTCCTTCACCGTGCAGGAGCTTTTTATCTTGATGAAGTCCCAATAGTTCACTTTTCCTTTTGTTATCCTTGAAATCAAATTTAATTCTAAATAAGTTACAATTAAAAAATAAATTGACAAAGTCCTGTTTATCTTGACTATCTCACTCTCTCTCTTTCTTATCTCTCTCTCTCTCTCTCTCTCTGGTACCAATTTAAATATAGTTCATTTAAGAAATTTTGTTTTCAATTCACAATGCAGTGCTTATAAAGTACAATGTTATTTCCTTTCCCTGTGCACATATTCCATATTGAAGGATGGAATACTATGTCGTATGTAAGTCCATATTCAATCATTCAAGAATACCCAGTTTATTTACTATATTCTCCATGAAAATTTTCCCAGTCTGGGGAATGGAATTAGTATTCCTGTCCTAGAGGCAGAAAGGTCTCCCCTCAAGATCATAGAATCTAGAAAGACCTCAAGACACCTGACTGTGGGGCACCTGGGTGGCTCAGTGGGTTAAAGCCTCTGCCTTTGGCGCAGGTCATGACCCCAGGGTCCTGGGATCAAGCCCTGCATCAGGCTCTCTGCTCAGCAGGGAGCCTGCTTCCTCATCACTCTCTGCCTGCCTCTCTGCCTACTTGTGATCTCTGTCTGTCAAATAAATAAATAAATAAATAAAATCTTTAAAAAAAAGACACCTGATTGTGAAACTCATGAATCATAATTTTAGACAGGAGCTCTTGAAAGCAGCTAGGAGAAAGAGATTCCTTACGCACAGAGGAAGGCCTAGCAGAATAACATCAGACCTGTCCACAGAAACCTGGCAAGCCAGAAAGGGTGGCAAGATGTAGTCAGGACACTAAATGAAAAGAACATAGAGCCAAGAATACTTTGTTGAGCAATACTGACATTCAAAATGGATGGAAAGATAAAGAGCTCCCAAGACCTAAGGTTTGAAAGAGTATGTGACCACCAACCTGGGACTACAAGAAATATTAAGGGGGGGGGATTCTAAAAAAGAAGAAAGAACCCAAGACTGTCATGGAACAGGAATTTATGGAAACAATCTATAGAAACAAGGATTTCACAGGCAACATGATGTCAATAAAAACATATCTCTCGGGGTGCCTGGGTGGCTCAGTGGGTTAAGACCTCTGCCTTTGGCTCAGGTCATGATCCCAGGGTCCAGGGATTGAGCCCCAAATCAGTCTCTCTGCTCAGTGGGAAGTATGCTCTCCTCCCCCACCGCCTCTCTGCCTACTTTTGATCTCTGTCAAATAAATAAATAAAATGTTAAAAAATATATCTAAAAAATATATATCTCTCAATAATCACTCTCAATGTGAACAGGCTAAACGCTCCCATAAAATGGCACAGGATTGCAGATTGGCTAAAATGACAGGACCTATCCATGTGTTGTCTACAAGAGACCCATTCTGAACCTAAGGATACAGCCAGACTGAAAGTGAATGGATGGAGAAGCATCTTTCATGCCAATGGGCCTCAAAAGAAGGCTAGGGTAGCAATTTTTATATCAGATAAATTAGATTTTGAGCTAAAGACTGTAGTCAGAGATAAAGAAGGACTCTACATTATTCTTAAAGTTTTTAACCACCAATAAGATCTAACATTTGTAAAATTTATGCCCCCCAATATGGGAGCAGCCAACTACATAAGGAAACTGTTAATCAAGATAAAGAGTCATATTAATATGAATACATTAATAATAGGGGATCTTAACATGCCACTCTTATAATAGACAGATCATCCAGGCAGAAAATCAATAAAGAAAAAAGAGCATTTAATGACACATTGGACCAGATGGACCTCATAAATATATACAGAACATTCCACCTTAAAACAATAGAATACTCATTCTTCTCAAGTGCACATGGAAGTTTCTCCAGAATAGATCACATACTGGGTCACAAATCAGGACTCAACAAATGCCCAAAGATTGAGATTATCCCCTGCATATTCTCAGATCATAATGCTTTGAAACTGGAACTCAACCAGAAGAAAAAGTTTGGAAGAAATTCAAACACCTAGAAACTAAACACCACCTTCCTTAAGAATGTTTGGAACAACCAGGAAATCAAAGAAAAACTTAAACAACTCATGGAAACCAATGAGAATGAAGACACTTCAGTCCAAAATCTATTGATACAGCAAAGGTGGTCCTAAGGGGTAAATACATAGCCAAACAAGCCTCCCTCAAAAAATTAAAAAATCTAGAATACACCAGCTGTCTTTACACCTTAAAAACTGGAGAATCAACAACAAATTAAACCAACCCCCCACACAAGAAGGGAAATAATCAAGACTAGAGCCTAGATCAATGAGATAGAAACTAGAGATATAGTAGAACACATCAATGAAACTAGATGCTGGTTTTTTGAAAGAATCAATAAGATCAATAAACCATTGGCCACACTAATCCAAAAGAAAAGAGAGAGGACTTAAGTTAATAAAATTATGAATTAAAGGGGAGAGATCACAACTAACACCAAGGAAATAGAAATGATCTTCATCAGAAATTACTATCCACAGTTATATGCCAATAAGTTAAGCAACCTAGATGAAATGGATGCATTCCTGGAAACCTATAAACTTCCAAATCTCAATCAGGAAGAAACTGAAAACCTGAATAGACTAATATCTTGTAACGAGATTGAAGCAGTGATCAAAAACCTCCCAAAATACAAGATCCCAGGACCTGAAAGATTCCCTGGGTAATTCTACCAAACTTTCAAAGAAGAAATAATACCTATTCTCCTCAAGCTGTTTCAAAAAATAGAAACAGAAGGAAACCTTCCAGACTCTTTTTATATCAGTATTTTGATCTCCAAACCAGGCAAAGACCCCACCAAAAAGGAGAATTTCAGACCAATATCCCTGATGAATATGAATGCCAAGGTTCTCAGCAAGATTCTAGATAATAGGATCCAACAGTACATTAAAAAGATTATCCATGATGGCCAGATGGATTTTATCCATGTGATACAGGGGTTGTTCAACATTCACAAATCAATCAATATGATAGAACAAATCAGTAAGAGAAGAGAGAAGAACCACATGGTCCTATCAATTGATGAAAAAAAAAAGCATTTGACAAGATACAGCATCTGTTCCTGATTAAAATGCTTCAAAGTATAGGGATAGAGGGAACATTCCTCAACTTCATAAAATCTACCTATGAAAAACCCACAGCAAATATCATCCTCAATGGGAAAAAGCTGACAGCCTTCCCGCTGAGATCAGGAACACGACAAGGATGCCCACTCTCACCACTCTTGTTCAACATAATATTAGAAGTCCTAGCAACAGCAATCAGACAACAAAGAGAAATAAAATGTATTCAGATTGGCAGTGAAGAAGTTAAACTCTCTCTCTTCACAGATGACATGATACTTTATATGGAAAACCCAAAAGACTCCACCCCCAAACTATTGGAACTCATACAGCAATTCGGTATTGTGGCAGGATTAAAAAATCAGTGTATAGAAATCAGTTGTTTTCTTATATACTAACAATAAAAATACAGAAAGAGAAATTAGATAATTTATTCCATTTATTATAGTACCAAGAACCATAAAATACCTGGGAATAAACCTAACCAAGGAGGTAAAGGATCTGTACTCAAGGAACTACAGGACACTCATGAAAGGAATTGAAGAAGACACAAAAAGATGAAAGACCACTCCATGCTCATGGCTATCTTCTTTTAATGACCATTTCTTTTTTTTTTTAATTTTTATTTTTTATAAACAAATTTTTATCCCCAGGGGTACATGTCTGTGAATCGCCAGGTTTACACACTTCACAGCACTAACCATAGCACATACCCTCCCCAATGTCCATTACCCCACCCCCCTTTCCCGACCCCCGACCCCCCGCAACCCTCAGTTTGTTTTGTGAGATTAAGAGTCACTTATGGTTTGTCTCCCTCCCAATCCCATCTTGTTTCTTTTCTTCTTTTTCTGTCCCCCTAGCCCCCATGTTGCATCTCCACTTCCTCATATCAGGGATATCATATGATAGTTGTCTTTCTCTGATTGACTTATTTCACTAAGCATGATACCCTCTAGTTCCATCCACGTCGTTGCGAATGGCAAGATTTCATTTCTTTTGATGGCTGCATAGTATTCCATCGTGTATATATACCACATCTTCTTTATCCATTCATCTGT